>VACF01000756.1:49060-202328 GCA_006891605.1 Pleurozium schreberi | reverse complement strand
AAAATGCATCATGAAAATACTTGAGAATACTTTTCAAAATAATCATTAGAGACATGATAGTAAATGTCTTAATATTAGGCCTAAATGGAGTCCATTTTATGATATATGATATTATCTAATTGAATGAGGAGAAACTTATTTTTTTTCTATAAAATGAAGGTCTTTCAATTGACCATTCAAGGCCCTAATGTAAATGGCAAAATAAGAAAATAGAAGTGCAATTGGATGCAACTACMTTAAAGGTTCAACCCCTTCAAACTYGGTGACAYAAAATGATTTGAATATGTTTTTATACAAATTATGTTGATSAAGGATTTTTGTTTGTATTTGAAGAATGCATTGAAATAGTAAAAATATTACACATAATTYTCTTTCTATATATGTAGAAAAATTCCAAACATGATAATATTAAGTAAAATATTTAAGAGGTTTTTTGAAGGTATCTCTTACATGTAAATGATATACATGATGCTTGAAAAGTACCTATCTTAATCCTTTAGCCCCTCAGCGCCTCAAATATGGCCTCTTTAAATTAAAAGATTTCCTTGTTTGACTATTATAATCTTTTCAATATGTCCTTTTGACTCTAGCTTGAGACTTGTCTCCACTATCAATCGGTACAATCAATTCATGTAGATCTCTTTTTAGGGTGATTGCAAGAAAGGGTGGTACTATTTCCCATCAATTGAAGTGACCTTGTTAATTTGAGGTATAACTTGTGAAACACAAGTCCAATGAACATGAAATTTTTATTGAACATGTCTTAATTTATGGTAATCAAATCCCTTATTTTTTAGAAATTAATATAAATAAATTTATATTTAAAAACTGTTTTTGTTAATTTGTCACACTTTGAGGTTTGGGGGTTTTCACTACGTTACGAGTCTCCAAATTTAACGATTTGGAGTTGAAACTTTTATGGTCTATTTGAATAGTAGGAAATCATGGTACCTACCAAAGGAAATTTGGAAATATGATATTTTGTGGCCTCCACATGAGTACAAACAACACTCTAATTGCGCGCCATTTTTGAACATCGAAGATGGTTCTTAGATCATTTTTTTGGTGAAATATCATCACCATCAACTCTTCCTAAATGGAGAATTTTTAATTTAAAAATAAATATATTTTCCTATTTTTTGTAAATTAAAATGTGAAATTTCAATGACAACAATTGGTTTCATGAAATTTGCACTTTTCTAGTTCTCCTACTCAGAGAATTTTTCTATGGTGTTCCTTCCTATGATATATTCTTTGTAAAGGGTTATTCATGAAACATATTTTTCATTATTTAAAATTTTTCTTCTAATTTTAAAGTACTCCCGAAGAAGAAAATGAGTATTGTAAAAAATGCTATGCAAATCGGATGCCCTTTCTTGCAACAATCCTTTAGATGATAGTTTGATTGGAATGAATCAGAAGAGGTCTGAATTTTGGTAAACATGAGCTGGGCATTCATGGATTAATGGATTTATAATGTATAAATATATGACCTTATTTATTCCCGTAGAATAATTAAGCAAAAATCAATTGATTACTATTTTTTGCCAAGTTCAACATGTGAAGCAATAATATATTGTATTCTGCAAAGAGAGTAGAATGAAAATGTCTTAAAATCTAAGTGAAAGCAAACACATCTAATTTTTAACCCCTAAAGGACCAAACTGCGTTTTTTGGCAACATAGCGATTTTGGGCAGCTCACTACGAATTGAGTTTTCATTATTTTTCTTTGAAATTTTTACACAACATGTGTCCAAGGAGTAGCTTTAAGGCCCAACAATTTTCATAACATTTGACTGTACTGGGGCCACGGACGACTGAGCTCGCGGGATCAATCGAGTTGGGAACCAGGAATTCTGCGTGGCCAAGTCCGTGATGCATGGATGTTGTGGTCCCTTGGGCGTCGCTCTGCTCTAGCAATTGGAGCTGCTGGGGTTGTTTTCACAGTCAAACTGTCGGGACAGGCAGGCATGATGGTAGATTTAGGGCGTGCAGGCCCTCAAAACCTCGACGCTTCCGGAGCCATGTACTGTAAATCCAGTGACTGCACAGGGTATTTATTCATGGAACCTTTCTTAAATTTTTTCTTAAATTTTTTTTCCATCTTCATGTACATGATAGTGTGGAGCAACCGGTGACAAGCCACAAGTCCAGTCTGAATCTGCCCAGGAGGAGGTGCAGCATCCTGCTTGCACTGCTCAGAAGGGCTATGACTGCCTTGGTGTCTAATCAGCTTTGTCCCAGGCAGCGTCGACTCGGGTGRCGTCGTCTTGTAGGAGGTAGATGCAAATTAGTATCCGAGACTTGCGAGTCCTTGTTTTTATGTCTAAACGCCGTCGATCCTGGAATCCACCGGCCTGGGGGGCTGTGGACGTTGGGGAGACGTTTCACTTGCAGCAAATTTTGCTAGACAGTGTAAATGCGAACTATCAATGGGTTGCCTGCTCGCTGCTCGTCAGTGCGGGCAACAGGAGCAGTCGACCGCGGGGGCCATGTACCAGTGACCAGCTGGAGCAAGCTAGACAGTCCCCTTGTTGGGATTCGAGGTCTGATGTATTCAACACTTGATATATCCGTGATTAAATTGATGAAGATCCCTGATGATCACGTGAACACACATGTTGTAGAGTTGTCCCGACTTTGAATTGAAAGCAGGCATGATCTGCTGACTTACTTCCGATTACAAGTCTCTGTTATTTTTGTAGGACTGAGCATTTGCTTTATGTCCTTCTGAAGCTGCTTGATGAGTGCGGTACTAATCTACTTTTCGTATGCACACGGTTCCCGTCATCAGGTCTATGGACTCGAGGAGCCATGCGACTTGATTGACTGTCCTTATGGTTGGAATCATGTGGGCATGAATGTTTCTGTTAAAATTATGATTTGCCGAGTGCTATCGTGATATGCAGAGTGTATTGTTAACGACCTCATATTGAGTGTTTGGTTACWCGCAGCATCTCAGAATTGAACAGACCGTGGGCTTTTTAAGAACTTACAAATCACTGCGGAAGCGCTCTCAATCTCTGTCGACTCTCCTCACGAATCGCCAAGAGGTATGATTATTTTCGAACTATTATCGGTGGCTTATTCATGTTTTCTATCGCTTCATGTTTGGGGTGTTTTCTCTACGCTGGGGGTGATTTGCCGAGTGCAGTATTGTTGTTTCACCTCGTGCCCTAACTTTTGCTACCCAAGCATTCTTGCTGGTCTTGTCACCTTGTCCTTTGTACCGTCCATGTGTTTGAGGGCTTTGAACTGTTGAATCTGTGAACATGTCGTTCTTTCAGTAAAACCTTGATTTGTTCAACGTATGTGAGAATGAGGAACAACATAATTTCTTTGGCAATTTACTGCCCAAAAACAATTGGGCCCATACATACATTAGCAATAGTAGTATAAGAAATTTCGAGGTTTTATTTGTGCCACCATTTGGCCAATTTCATCTAAGTTAGGGCGGGGATTTTCTAAGGTTTTTATATAAGCTATACACGTAATTCAAATGAAATCAATCCGTACCTTAAGTCAGGATGTAAACTTGTTTTGTCTGATTGTTACGTTGAGATCTCCTAGACCATATGTCCCCCCGCCGGTTGTCTTCTTGGTACTGTCAAAAATCCCTCATTGAGGAGGAGTGCACGGGCTTGGTTCAATGACATTTTGACTCACAATGTGAAAGTTATGAAATTTCGAAGTTTATGTGAATTCATAAAATATAGAAAATTGCTTTCCTATCTATTAGACTGTGGCAACGGCACTGGGCACACTACAGTAGTTTACAATAACATTCAAGTAGGCATCTCCATCGCCCCCCCCCCGCATAAGACTGATCCTGTCAAAACCCAGAAAACATTAAGCTGGTATAATATAATATAATAGTAAGGACGGAGATTGAGTGGACCCTGGCTGGGCCGGACCGCAAGTGAGCGATGACTACAGGAGTCCCTGCTACAGTCGCTGCCTGGCTGGTCAAAAAACCGCAAAGCAAGTCCGGTCCGGTCCGGGTCCCGTGTTTCCGAGCGGAGTGGAGTCCAGGCAAGCCTGCGTGCTCCACTAGGCTTGAAGGAAGGTGTCCACTTGCCACTTGGGCTGTGTACGTGATAAAGCAGAGCCTGATCTTAATGGCGAACCGGCACGAAGGCTTCCGTTCACATTTGTCGTGAACTTTTGTCGCTTTGAGACCCCCAAAGTCAACAGTCTACCTTACCTGCTTGCTTGTAAGATACATGCTGGGCCCTCCCTCCCTGCCTCGCGTAGCTGGCTGGACTGCGTCCGTCCGTTCGTCCGTCACTCACTGCTGCTGGCGGGACCCTTCCGTTCCCTCACCCACTTTTACCATTTCTTTGAAGCCAGGTTATTAGCCAGCTACTGTAGCTATCTTCGCAGGTCCCATTTTGTGTCGTGCTTCGCAGTTGCGAACGGAACACGTGTTGCGCCATTTCAAAGGGACGAGTTCCGAGTTGTCCTTTGCTGTCTCGGACGGAGATCAGATCAAACTCAGCAAAGTGATGAGCTTGACGGAGGTGAGGATTGGCTGTAACAAGGGACTTCCGTCGGGGGAGAGGTGGAGGACGAACCTGCCAAAGGAAAGGAAAGGAGGAAGAGGGAAGGTGGGTACTGTAACCCCCCAAACCGCCACTTCTTGATTCTGTGCCGAGTTACTATTATTAGAGAGGCCAAATTTTCATGATTTTGTTGTTGGCACTTGAAAGGAGGTTCCAAAGCACCAAAGAACATGATATTTGGATATTGTATGCAAAAGTTACAAAGGAATAAAGTTTGGTTTTTAATACAATTTTTTCATAATATATATATTTTGGAGATGTATATAGAGTGAAGATGACAATTTTGAATCAATGGTGCATTTGAAGGTACCCACCTTATTTGAACCACTAATTAACCCTAAAGAATCAAGGTGACTGTATCCCTAATTGGGTTAGAATAAGCAAACATTCTAGTTCAGCATATTTTTTGTTGGTTCTTGTTGGAAATCAAAAGAGTGTTATGGATTCTCTTCTAAATGACATTTTTGAACATTGTATGACTTTATTACAAAGTTTCAAAGGGTTTGAAAAGAGGAATACTCTAAATCGGTCCCAAGCTCTCATGAATAGAGGTTCCGTATTTGAGACTAAAATTTGTCGGGTTTAGTTTGGCTAAAGATCGTAATTAGTTGTAGATACCATAAATCCTAAATTTCCTGGGTCAAAAATTAAAAAAATCTCCATGAAATTGAAAAAAAAAAAAAAAAAAAATCTTCTTCAAAATAGTTTAGTAAATCAAACTTTATCTACTTATTTTTAATTTGTAATTATAGGATTATATTATTTCCTAGCACAAGGATCTTGTCTAAGAAAATTGAGGATTTGAGATCTACAAGTAATACGTGTGAGATTTGACCAAGCAAAGAGCAACACAATGATTTTTTTCAAGGTTGCCTGAGCTTTCGACAATGCAATTTTGTTAAGCTTTTTAGGTGATCCATAACTCAAATCCTATTTTGCAAAAGGATTAAAAGACAATAGATTTGAGTAGAGCCTCAATTTGGGAAGAAGTAAGCAAATTCTTGAAGAAAAACAATATTCTACTCCCATGTGTTGGCATAGGAGGTAAAAAAGAAACATAACTTTTTAACAAACCATTGGATCTTTTTACAGATTAGAAAAAAAAAGAGATCAAAGTAGTGCATAAAACTTTTCAAATCATTCCAAAAGGTGAAGTTTTAGCTTTGAAATTTCTTAAGAAAACTATTTATCTTCTAGTATATGAAGAATTTGATATTATGTTAGAAAATCAAGATGAGATGGGAATATATGGAAAAATCTAGTAAAAAACTTTTTATTTTCATCCTTTAAATAACAATTACATGGAAGTATGTACAAGATAATAGAAAAGACTAAATTGCTAAAAAATTTAATATGGAATTGAAATAAGTCAATACTTCTATGGAATATGTTGTAGAAAACCATTTTGATCATATGCGTTTTTTAATTTCAAAAGATTGTGAGAATTGAGTTAAAAATCAAACTCGTAGTTGTTTTTTGGTGAATATTTTAGAATTGCTTGCAAAATATAATTCCTCTTATCTTCTCACTCATTCATTAGAATGGAATAAATAGTTCTCTTAAGAGTATGGATAAATTCTATAAGAATTTACATTTTTCAATTTTAAAAAAGCAAACCTTTTAAACTATCTAAAAATTTAAGTAAATTAGAAAAAAAAAAAAAGCATAGATCTTTAACTGCAAACTTATATCTTTTGCAAATTGACTTATTGAAAAGCTAGAAGAAATCCTTACTCTACATTAAAAAAATCCCACTCAATGATTGAATATTTGTATGGGTGACTATGTAAAGACGTTGAGGCCTAAAAGTGGCAAATGGATAATTTCTTAGGTTACTATAGAAGTGAAGAATGCACCTATTAGTTTTGTCTTTTTGAATAAAGTACCTTGGTGATAGGTCTTGTCCTATTTGACAATTAAAGAATCCACTTTGTTGTTGTTTTTAAATTTGGGTAAGTTCTATTGACTTCATAATTTTGAATGTTTTGAATGAATATATTCAAATGGATCTCAATCATCATACTCCACCTCTAAAGCTTTGTGTGAAGTCATTCCAATTAGTGTTAAAAAAGTTATAAGATTTAAAAAAATCTTAATATCAAATTGAGTTGCCAAGAATAAATTTATAAATATACTAATTAATTTCAATTGATAGCAAACATTGATACCTATATAAAAACTTTAGAATCTTTCTATTCCAACAAATGAATTGGAAGTTATGAGTAGCTTTATGTAGTGGACAATGAAGGTAGGAAAAACACATAAAGTTGTTTTTGAAGTCATTTTTTAAATATTCAAGTAGAAACAAAAGTAAAGGATATTATTTTTTTACAAGGGCATCTTCTTTATTGGAAAAGGAAAATTCTCAATTAATTGTCAAAGTTATCAACAATTCAGGCATCAAGTACCACCTTCCACATAGATGAATATGAAAGTTTTTTTTGTTATATATATTTTTCATTCATTTTCAACTCATTTTTCAACGTATTGACTAAAATGCACAACTAAAAGCACACAATTTTTTTTGCAAAAATGTTAAAAGTCAAAAGTTCACCATTGAGAACGGCTAGGAAAATCTACTTTTTGAAGTTTACCCACGAAGTATAGGCACAATGAACTTGCATAATGTGGACTTTTAGTCTAAAAGGTTGGGAGGATGTACTTGAACATGGTGACTAAAATATCTTATTTTTTAATATATTCAAGAATGAATAAAAATGAATATATTTGCCTTGCTTTGTGTACAAGTATTCTAAAGCAATTCTAGTTCTCACCACATAATTTTAAAGGTTAAGAAATAAGGTATCTACACCCATCATTGCTACTAATTGAAATTGACCACAATTACTATTATATGACCAAAAAATTCATTAAACCTTGTTGACAAATAAAAATGAATCCAATGCACTTTATCATGCATTAATTGAACACAATATGAACAAGTTATAAAGTTTCGAAGTGCTAAACGTGTGTATGCTATAAAGTTGCACTAGGCTTTGATGTCCACATTGTGTACCTTCAAAATTTAATGCTTTCCAATTCTAGGCAACTATGAAGGATCTAAATATGACGATTTTTTAGTCAATGATGATATTGAGTGTATATACCGGCTCAATCAAGCAAATTGATAGTTCTTGTGAACAACTTTTGTAACCTCACTATCAAAAGGTATTTGACCCTAAAATTCCAACCTTAAATGTACAAACATGTGATCACTTTAAAAACTATTAGGACAAGTGATACTATATTTTTAATGAAGTTTCTAGCAATACAAAGAATCATTTGTAAAGACAATGGTCTCATTTTACACATCATTGAGAGTTAAAATTGTTTTCATATTTCCTTCATTTCCAACTATATGAAAGCAAACTTTCACGTCAAACACTTAATTTTGTAGTTGGACATTTATGAATTGTCAAATCATAGAATTTCAAATATTTTCATCAATAATGATTTTGATTTAATTTGAGTTAATATTTGTGGATTTTCAAAAGTCATTTGGAATAATTTCATGTGGAATAACATAATATGGAATAATGTCAATGTACTACTAAAAATAATCAGGATTATGATTTTCAAACTTTTAGTTATTGTATAATTGTTTTTTAATGTATAACCACATTTTAGTTCCAAAAGACCATTCAATCTACACTTATGAGCCTTTCTTCACAAACTAATTCCTAAAAAGTTAATGCCTATTATGAATGGATTTTTTAAGATACATTTTGAATTTCAATTATTGGAAAATTTAGACATGGAAGATGAGGTACAAGATGTATGTGGAGCAAAGTTGGCATGCATAATGTTTTTTACATTTGTTGAAAAATCACAAGAAAAGGGGTCATTAAGTTGAATTGGGTTTTTTCTTGCATGATTTAAAGGTTGGTGACAATAATGGGATTTTAGAAACATGTTCGCCAACCTAAATATCCACAACAAAGAAACCTATCCCACTTCATGACCAAATGGCTTCATAGCACCCGTGTGGACACCGAACCTATTGTCAACACCACTATTTGAGGAAGCAACAAGTACAAAGTGCCTCATATGGGCAAGGCCACGCTTGCTAGGACAAAGGAATGCTCCTAGATTGTTTTATTTGCCCCCATGAGGTCGTTCAACAATCAACATGATAAACATTTACTCAACAATCCAAATCCATTTATGAAGTTTCTTAGTGGGACAAAAATTGTGCTTCATTTGGAGGCGGTTTTTAGTGGGACAAAGGGAGTACCTCACAATCTATGGACCGTATGTAAAGGGCAAGATTGGCACTTCTCAACAAAATATTTGATATCCGTGGAAAATAAGTTTTGGTAAATGGAAAAAAATTTAATTTAATTTTTTTCATATGTTTTTTTTTCAGGAATTTACAATCTACTTTTAGATTTGTTGTTTGGGGGCATACTTGCCCTACTAGTATGGTTGCCAATCACTTTTTTCAGAAGCAAATTTTTGAAATTGGTTTTCTAGGCTTATATATACTTGAAATGCATTTAATCATTCCATTTTGATTGATGAGATGAAAAGTTATGAGAATTTTTAATTTGCGGGGAGTTATGGATTTCCTACTCTCAAATAAGCTTTAAAGGCCTTTAATTAACTCAACATTTTGAGCATGTAAAAAATTGGAAAAAATAAACTCATAGGATGTAGATTGTTTATTACAACATTACAACCATTGGGTTTAGAAATTGGGATTTTTCAATTCCATAAGTAAATTGTTAATAATTTAGTATTTTGAATCACTCGATCTCTATTTCTTTCTACTTACTACTTTTTTCCTATATGTTGTACAATTTGAAATGGTCTGAAAACTTCAAATTTCAAGCATGTGGCCAACTTGCCTTGAAGAATGAATCCAAAAAAGCACCACCAATTGATTGACATTTTTTCATGCAATGTGGCCTTGTGAAGTGCAATTGCCCTATTTTTTTATAGGTCCAAAAATAGGATTTATACCAATTCAAATGCAAATATCTTGCAATCTATCCTATTTCATTATAGGTCCAAAAATAGTATTTTGTCAATTCTAATGCAAATATCTTGCAATCTACATAGTGGAAATTTCTGAATTTTTTTCTACATTTTTTCAAAAGAGAGTACTACAAATGCTATGGATATATGTGTCCAAAAAATTGTTTTCTTCAAAATTTAATACATGTGCTAGAATTGATAATTTTAAAACATTTTTGGTAAAAACATAGTCAAAGAACTTTAGGGGTTAACCAAACTGAAGAAAATAATAAATGTTCAACAATGATACAAAGCACACGCCACTTATGCATGAGGCTTGAACTATTTATCATCAAGAAGCATTAACTTCTAAAGTTTCATTTTTCCCAAGTGCAAATGGCCTACAAATGCTATGATTATGTGTCCAAAAAACAATTTTCTTCTAAATTTAATACATGCACTAGAAATGGGAGTTCTGAAGCGTTTTTGGTGAAAACATGGTCAAGGAACTTTAGGGGTTAAGCAAACATAAGAAGATAACAAATGTTCAACAATGATACAAAGCACGTGCCACTTATGTATAAAGCTTGAACTAGTTATTGTCAAGAAGCATTAACTTCTAAAGTTTCATTTTTCCCAAGTGCAATTGGCCTTTCGAAAGGATGCATAAGTTTCAAATTTATATTTTTACTAAGTGAGAACAAGTAGTGTCTATAAGTGAAAATTTTCATTTCTCATATATATATATGAAATATATAAATGTTTGAAACAAATGTAAGCAATTCTCCCATTTTGCACACCGTAAACTCTCTCATCTAGGAACTGCACGTCAAATTACCTGTTTATTTAATAGACAAACCAATAGTCAAACTACCTTGTTTAATTTAGCCTTAACCCTAAAGGAGCATGGCTTTTCTTTCTGTGAAAAAACACTGAAAACTGTCGTTTCTATAGCAAAGAGTAAAAAAATCGGAAATTGTTTTCTTTTTTGCAAATCTAACCGTAGGATCTTACACCTAACTAGTATGAGGATGTGTGGAAAAAAATTCAGAATTTTTGACCACCTAGATTGCAAGATATTTGTGTTTAAAGTGAAAAAAACAGGTTTTGCAGGACATTGTGGGACTATATTATTTGACTTAGAACCTTCTTAACTTTAAATTTTTGCACTATAGAGTTTTGAGCTTTAAATCTTTCTAGTGGAAAATTGAGTTGAGAGCCTAGAGGAAATTCAAAAAAAAAAAAAAAAAAATTATTTATTCTTCAAAAAATTGTTAAATGGGACTATGGGAGTAGTCAATTAGTTACAAGATAGAAGGAAAATCTAAACTATTAATATCTCTAAGGTGGAATTAAAATGCACTAATCCCAATGGTGAGATTGTTCTAGAAAGCAAACTAAACCATGTGAAACATTTTTTTTCTTAAAATTGTAAAAATTGCATTCAGAGATTAATCCTACAAGTTATTTTTTGAAAAAGATGCTCTATTTTCCCGAAAAACAAAATGGTCTATAACTTTCTCATAATAAATCCAAATGGAATTAGTCAATACTTTCCATGTAGACAAAAATATAAACTATGGGAATTTTTTTTTTTTTTTTAAAATTTTTGTGGGTAGGTATGTTTTTGAGAGACTCCATACTTACCCACAAACTAAAACTCCTCATAACTTTTAGGTCACTAATCCAAATGGAATGGTTCAAAGCTTTCCACTTATATATAATTGTAAAGAACCAATTTCAAATTTTTAATTTTTCAAAAAGTGATTTTTAACGAAGTTTTTTGGGCTGCCCGGGCTACCCAAAGTTCAAAGAAAATCACATATCATACAATAACTTTTTAATGGTGTAGTCAAATGCTATGAAAATTGTTGGGCCTTGAAGCAACTCCTTGGACACATGTTGTGTACAAATTTCCAAGTAAATTAATGAAAACTCAATTCATAGTGAGCTGCCCAAAATTGCTATGTTGCCAAAAATCGCAGTTTGGTCCTTTAGGGGTTAACATAAAATAATTTTTTTGCTTGAAAAAATGTGTTTTCTACCAAGTGTTGGCTTTGCAAAACTGTTTTGGTGGGATATTAATTATGTCAATTTTGCAAAGTGCTTTGGAAGAAGAAGATTAGATCAATTAGAGATGATATTACAATAATTTGAAGGATAAATGGAATGAGAAATACTTCCTTACAGTTTAATCCCTAAATGCCCAAACTGCGTTTTTTTGGCAACATAGCAATTTTGGGCAGCCCACTACAAATGGAGTTTTAATTTTTTTTCTTTCAAATTTTCACAAAATATTTCTCCAAGGAGTACCTTTAAGGCCCAACAATTTTCATAACTTTTGACTACATAGTTCAAAAGTCATTGTATGATATGTAGTTTTCATTGCTTGGCGGGCAGCCCGGGCAGAAAAAAAACTTCTTTAAAAATTATTTTTTTTAAGAATAAAAATTTGAAATTTCTTCATTTGATTTTTATCTAGGTAAAAAGCTCTGAATCATTCTATTTTGATCATTGAGTCAAAAGTTACGAGGATTTCTAATTTGAGGTAGTTTGCGGGTAGTTATATAATGTCCTTTCTACAAAAAAGTTTGAAATCCATTATTTCATTCAATTTTTAATATTTTTTGGAAAAAAACAAAAGCAGTAGGTGTAAATTGTTTGTTACAACATTTTAAGCATTGGGATTGGCATTTTTCAATTCCATAATTAAATTGTTTACATTATAGTATTTTGAGTCATTTTCTTGTACCAAACAGAACCCGATTAGATTGATGAATTGCGCGTCTATGGCAGCAGGCAATTGGAGAAGATTTTGCCAGGACAAGAGATATCTCATCAGATTGGATCGAACACAGGGAAACGAAACTGAAATACATGCAAAGACCTCTCAGCCATGGTCTATGTGCGGAACCAAATTCCTCGGCCCAGATTGAAAAAGGTACTGGTTGTTGCGACTCCGAACCCAATTTCACCGAGATTTGCGAGTGCTCAATATTTTTTGAAAAGAGAATCACGAATGCGGTATCATATCCTAGAGACTGCTTTCAAAATTATAAAATATAAATGYACCTTMGTAATCTCCTCACAATATGTGARTATATTAAGAAAACGAAACACTTACCTGAGATGCTTCAAGAAGAGACAAATGAGCTTGCTGCTTCTGCTGTTGAGCAGTAACTGCCTGCACCTGCTGTTGTTGCTGCTGCTGCAAGTGTTGCAACCAGACATGATGTGGAGCAATCGGGGCTGAGGTCGCAACAGGACTCTTCAGCTGTCCCCCTGGTGCCCCATCCTCTGCTTGGCGAGATGGCTCATTGCCGCTATTTGCAAAAGCTTTGCGAGGCGGGGGCTGATAGTAAAACTCCACGCCATTGATGACATGCTCTCGTTGCACAAATTCTCCCCGGCGCTTGCACTCGCACAGATCCTTGTACTTGGCCACAGCTTGCTCGATCAATGCGACTGCTGACTGAACCACGGCCTTCTTGCCTTGGATGCGGAACAGCCGAATCGGCACTGAATCCGGCCTGATTGCAACATCACAAACATTATCCAATGTAACATCCATGAATATCATCTCTTCCAAAAAAAATTCTCCTAGAACTTAATCCTACACTTGGGGGAATAAGTTCAAGTTTTTTCTTTCCAGAATGATGGTTTCTGTTTATCTCTAGTCTACATCCATCAAGAAAGGGAATGATTACGTCAGTACCGGCAAGCTTCAGTCCAAGATTGCACGATGGCGCCGGTCACTTGCCCAATCAATCTGGCACTGATCCCTCTTGCTCCAATCACAAACCCAGCGGCCAAGAGGGTCACTCGCATTAATGCTTGTGTATCGGCGGCCTGGAAGACAGTGCTCACCACTCGGTGGTCCTCGGAAGGCAACATGGGTTGTCCACCAGCTCCAGACTGGGTATCCGCTGATGAGCTGCCACTTCGAGGTCCACGTGCAAGGCGACGCCGACTCTCAACAGCTGTTCGCATACTCCGCTTCAGATGTGGCTTCCTTGCAATTGTAGCACCTTTACTCCCCTGGATYCCCGAAGATCATTGAAACAGAATCAGCTTGTGCTGCTTGTAAGAAATTTGCAAGGAAAGACTGCGGTGCAGTGAAACTGATCTAGCAATTTGATCGACCCAGATATGAAAATGGGGTTGAAATACTGTTTCTCCCGGCCTAACGATGAAATTTTTGCATCAAGATCAATGTAGTTGGATCCTAGCAAAAGATCACATTGGCTTGTAACACTTTACGTAATTGCTGCTCTTACCCAAGACCAGATTACGCCATCGCACGCTTGTTTTCTGCTATGATCCCTCTCTTCCTTGGAATTCAGAGGCTTAGAAAACCCCCACAAAGAATCAGGGAGATTATTATCAATGTCTGCTGAAAGCTGCTGCTGTGGAGAAGGGAGCGAGTCGGCTTCGTCAGATCTTTGTAATTTGAGCCTCCGCAGATGATRTTGTTGGTGATCTACTCGTGCAACCGTGTCCTGCAAGGAAGAGGTGGAGCGAAATGGTCATTTGTACAGCACAAATATCAGCAGCAATATTGCACACCTACAACTTCCTCCACCTTTGGACCCCCACTATCCAATTTTGTCCAAGGGCGGATCAAATCAGAACTAGTTAGGCGGCAAATTAACTACACGCATAACGTAACGATTACGCTTGTCTAATAGAGACAATTGGACGTCAGGTATGCCTTAGCTTCTTAAGAAGGGATCAATAATCGCTAAACCAATCAATGTGACAGCAGGATATACCTTTGCATCTCGAATAAAATTCTAGTTTCTTGAGCTTACAGTTGAATGTATGAAACAATGAACAACAAGGTCTGTGGAAATGAAGTAATTGTGATCGCTTGTTTATCAAAAAACCTATAGAGTCAGGGACTTRTTTTGTTATAATCACATGACAGTTACTCAATGCATGAACTCCGAGCTTGAACCTAGAGTTTGTGAAAGAAGAGATTCTCTTGAAAACTTGCCAAAAAAACATGAAGGAGCTGTGGGGAAAACCTGACGCCGCTGTTGGTCTTGAGCCTGCAAGCGGAGACGCAGCTTGGGAGTTCGTCCAGCTTGCGCTCTACGCTGCTGGGCTGCGTCACGTTTGCTCTTCTTGAGAGACCAGCCACAGCCGGATGCACTATCAGGGGTGGTGGGAGTAGTACATGCAGTCGAGCCAGACTCCATGGATCATCATCCTGTAGAGCTCCTGTACTTATTCCCTGACAACAGGTCACAAGCTGGAAATGCTTCACCATAAAATATTGCTAAATTTCTTCATGTCCCGTAATTACAGACAAACGGTTCACCGGTACCATCCCCTTAATACCCTTTCAATTCGACACATTACAACAGGGAGACTACTTTCTTCCTTTTCACTCCAGTCGTGCTCATGCACACMTTGTTCGTGAGCTCCGTGTTTCAGGCAGTTAATGCCTGTTGCACGTTAGGGCAGGCTGAAAAAGTGCACATTGCACTATAGCTGCAGCCAGCATCAATGTGGAAAATGTACGTTACCTATCAACATCTCCACCGTTGCTTCCCTTCCAAGCTACGTGCTTACGAGCAAAAGGAAACTGTCAGTCCCAATTGTTCCCAACCACTCAAGTCTTTTTGGCCCCAATTTTGCTCAAAAATTCTCGCAGCACATCGACATCCAAGCCGAAGTGAAAGATTCCAATCTTCCGCCTCTCGTCTACTTTGTASGCTCACTATGACATTGAAATCTCAAGTAGGGTGTCACAAGAACCATCCAGAGACGATACGTTACTTACAAGATCTTCCCACACTGAACTACAACAGTCGCATGGATGTATGCGGTTTACTGCTTTAATTAATAACAAATGCCAGCTCTTTTTATTCCGAAATTACCCTAACTAAAGTGTTCTAAGTTCGACTGCACTCACTCAGTATGTTACAAGCTCTTGAAGAATATATTGCTAGGACACACATGGTTCATGGCGCGAGTTCAAATGCCAGCATAGCTGGCTATAAACTGGCGAATTTGTCGACTCTGGACTCTGGAGTGACTAAGCTGCACTGACGGTACTAACAGTAGGCAGAATTGTGGAGGGAACCCCAGCCYTGCATTGGTAACCGCCGCAGCATGCATGCAGGTAACCTGGTTCAACGGAATTGCGGCAGTTACACATGCCCTGTCTATGAAACATAACCTAATTCTTCCTTAACTGCTTCAAGCTATTACTACCATAGCCGCATCAACCTATTCACAATAGTAACCGCAGTTGATCCAAGACTAATATTGTGAGCTTTCTGCATTCCAAATTTCTGCGTCTACCATTTGATACATTCAGACACGAGCTTAAGTCGTTCTTAGCAGATAGTAATAAACCCCAATGGGGCCAGTTCTTGGCAAGACCTGAGGATGCCTATCTTTCCATGACTCTCGTCTTCTTGGATAATTCGACTGAGCGCTAATTAAATAATTGAATTTCGGTATGAGACAATAGTAACGAAACGCAAATCAAAGGGGTTTAAGCTA
Source organism: Pleurozium schreberi (assembly GCA_006891605.1). Taxonomy (NCBI): domain Eukaryota; kingdom Viridiplantae; phylum Streptophyta; class Bryopsida; order Hypnales; family Hylocomiaceae; genus Pleurozium; species Pleurozium schreberi. The sequence continues at coordinate 186,293 of VACF01000756.1, read as the reverse complement.
TCTCACCAAGTCAACCCAATGCAAGCAGGCATGAGTATTGACTTGGACTATTGTTTAATTTTCCTACCACCGAAGACTTTCAAAGCGGTCGGTTTGTACGCTTGTACCTCCCAATCCGTGGAGATCCAGTGGAATCATACTTTAATTATATACGATTTGAAATTGTTCGGTTTGACCCGATCGAAGATAAGATTCAGTCGCAAAGAAACGAAGTGAGACGTCGTCAAGCTCTGAATCGGATTATCCCCTTTAATGTTCTGAAAACATCGACGTAATGTTGAACTAATCTTACAAATAAATATCRATCGATCGATCGATCAATCAATCAATCCATATCACCAAAGAAGCATACACAAACCACCTCATGGACGTGTGACATCATGGGTTTAAGATACTAAGCGCTCGCATGAACTACATTGRCAGAACCCCAACGGAAACTACGAAACATCAGCGTAAATAAATTCAATTGACTGTCTGTTACGCTGTGAAAACATCACATCCATCATCCTCAAATTGCGTCAGTCGAACTTCCCTATCTCCATAGCCGATCACATACATGCACACACAAAACCGCCCACCTCCTCAAATGTACACTATTTGTACATGTTTCTTTTTCATCTATACAAGATTTAATAGGAGTGTACAAATAGTGTACATTTTGAGGGGGGAGGCGGTTTGAGAGCTCAAGCGGATTCAACTTCAAAAATTCAAAAGTAATTTCACAAAGCTCCAAAAAATATGAAACAACTTGAGTTGGGTAAGATGCCAATTCCACTTGTCTTTGAAGGAAAATTTACTGAAAAATATTTCAAGAAGTTCACCTTCCCAAGATTCACCTTCCCAAGATTCAGTTTCAGCTTTTAGATGAGCAGTTTTTGCTCCTCTTACCTTACATGGCTCTAAGGAACTCCAAATACACGGAAGTCTAGTGGTGTTTTTTGTGGTGTCCAAATGCATGAAAAATCAGAAATTATGTATGTTTTATTTCAAGTACCATACATCAAGTTTCTTTATAAAATATTGATTGTGCTTTTTGGCATCCTCTTCGATATGAACAATGTAATGCGAAATTCATTTGGATATTATGTCTTTGACTATAAAAATACAGAGTTGAAAAAACTTGACCTATTGAAAAGGTGAGAAGCCAAATAATGGTCCCATAGGCCTTGAAGTTTAATAGGAGAGGTGTGGCATATGCCGTTATGTTACGGTAAGTTCAATACAAAACAATTAGTTTTAAGAAAAAGGTGTCATGTATGACACAACTATCCTATGGAAAAAAATGCATTTGAAGTAGTCTACCTAAAGCCAAATTTATGTAATGATAAAGTAGATTTTGATGATAAAGTACAATATCATGATCACAAATGATCAAATCTAAAAAAGTTGGAATATAAAAGTTAGAGAGGTTGAAATCATTAACAACTTACCAAATCTTGAGAGAGAATAATTCATAAGAATATTGTAAACAAAAATATATATGTTGCTATGAATAAAGTACATTGTCGATTGTTGCTGCAAAAGCCGTACATAGCCTTTAGTTAGCTTTTGTAGCTGTTTTTAAAATTAATTGAAAAACCCAATCTCGTAGAGTTATAGATACTAAAGAAATAAATTTTCAACGTGATATTCTTGTTTGGGTTTGGGGCAAAGGCAACTTCAATATTCATAAAGTAACTCAATTATATACATAAGTGATTGTCAGTTGGGATTCTTAGCTAAAAATTAAATCCCTTCAACGATTGCCCAACCCAAAACGTTGAACTCATGCGCATACAAACAAATTGGGTTGARGGTTCACAATGGGGATGCTCATCACAGTAATAAATTATAATGTCCTGAAGCTTTGTGGCACTGAAAATGCTCAGGGCATCATGAGGAATGAGACTCCTCAACAGCTCTCATTAAAAAAGTGAGCTTTTAGCGCCCCATTCAATGCACGGCCATATTCAGGTTTAATTTTTGGCTTGAATTTGAATCATTGCACTTGAATTGCACCTTATACCATTCTATGTTATACTCCAATCCATGATGTCATTCTTATGGAGTACCAAAGAGGCCAATCACCAATCTTGATGTTCAAAATGTGAAGCTTGCCCCTGAGTTTCAAAGGGCTTAAAATTCTAATAAATTTTCCAAAAAATTCAAGAACTATGGAACACAAGGCTGGTCACCACGGAGATCATCGTTTTTGGTACCGTGCAAATTGTTTTGTTTAACCCTTAAATGCCCAGAAGCAAATTGTTTTTTTCTTTTTCAAAATTTAACCATATAGATGTTTAAAGAGCTTGCTTACTAGTATTCATACCAATTTAGAGTGCAAAGATACATAGGAGTTGTGAGATTATAGTAAGAAAAATGTGTATTTTCTACTTTTAGTATGCTGCTTTTTCCCACAATGTTTTAGAAATTTGCATATCAAAGTTTTTTGAGATTGGAGGTGACACAAAGAACTACAAAGAGTATTAGCACACTAAAATTCACTTCCAAAAAACTTAATTTCACATGAAAAGTTATCAAACTCATTACACAATCCACCTTGCAATTGTTGAAATGCAATTTTTTTTTATAAGTAGAAATTGCAAATAGCTCCAAGTCAACACTTGTATTATTAAATTTGTCAATGGTGAAAATCATAAAAAATACTTTTATTATTCTTTCCATTGGGACTATTTTCAAATCAAATGGATAAGTACAATTTCTTAGATCTCAAATCAAGTGAAATTGGCAGACTTTGCTAAAAGCCACGAAATGAAGTAAAATTGGCAAGCTTTGCTCTTCCACTAATGGACATATATGCCTTTGAAGACCTCTCAATAAGCAAATATGTACTTTTTTCAGTAAAAAATGAAAGTCTTCAATAGCTAATCCTCAAAACTGCCCGATTGTTTTTTAAAAAGGTTAAAGGAATTTAACTACCCATCCAAAAATGAGCTTGAAATTTCAAATCAACCATATATGGTCAATTGGACAGTTAGGAGTTAATCCTTAAAGTTTCAGAAAGTTTTACCATGTAGATTGCAAGATATTAGCGTTTGAATAAACATAAATCATTTTTTTAACCCTGCAAAAAACAGGGCAGCTGCACTTCACAAGCTCACTTTTGCATGGAAAAAAGCCCAAAATTGGTGGTGCTTCTTTGGATTCACGTTTCAAGTCAAGTTGGCTACATGCTTAAAAAATTTCAAATCATTCGGAATTGTTCAACATATAGTACAAAAATAGTAAGCAGAAAGAAGTACCTAATGGTTCAAAACACTAAACTATTCATAATTTATTTTTGAAATTGTAAAATGTCAATCCCAGAGATCGTAATGTTCTAACAAACAATCTAGACCCAATGCTTTTGATTTTTTTCAAAAATATTGAAATTTGAATTAAATAATGGACTTCAAAGTTTTTTTGAGAGTGATTAATCCATAATGGCCCGCAAACAAAAAATCCTCATAACTTTTGACTCATTGATCAAAATGGAATGATTCAAAGATTTTCACACTCATATAAATAGAGAGAATCAATTTCAAATTTTCATTTCTAAAAAAAGTGATTATTTAAGATCTCCCTGAACTGCCCAAGTTGAGAAAGAAATAGCATATAATGCAATAACTTTTAACAATGTAGTCAAAAGTTATGGAAATTGGAGGGCTTAAAGAAATTCTTGGTCTACATATTGTGTAAAAATTTCAAAGAGAAATAATAAAATCTCCACTTATATGCACTTGCCCAAAATATCTATGTTGCTAAAAATGGCACTTTGGTCCTTTAGGGGTTAAAGCTCAAAAATTCTTTAATATAAAATACAGTTGATAAAAGTCGACTCAACCTTCAATATGACGGGTAAAAAGTAAAGCATCTTTTAACCCTCAAAGGACTAGCATGCGTTTTTTTGGCTACATAACAATTTTGGGCAAGTACGTGTGGCTGGAGATTTCCATATTTTTGGCCCAAATTTTAATAGAAGGTTGGGGCAAGGAATATCTTTCATATGCACTACATTTCATGTCATTTGGATGTACAATTCAAAAGTTATGGCCTCATATGTTAGTTTTTTTTGTAAATTGACAATTTGGGTAGATTAGAAAAAATCACTTCTTTTAGAAAAAAAATTGATATTGATTTTCTAGAGTTATATATGCATGGAAAGCTTTGAATCATTCCATTTTGATCAATGAGTCAAATATTATGAGGATTTTTTGTTTGTGGGCAGTTATAGATTCTCTCACTCTAAAATAAACTTTAAAGTTCTTCATCTTATTCAATTTTCAATATTTTTGGAAAAGAAAAAAATGTAGGATGTAAATTGATTATTAAAACATTCCAACCATTGGGATTGGCATTTTTCAATTCCATAATTAAATTCTTAACAATTTAGTATTTTGAATCATTCTCTACTACTATCTACTTACTATTTTTTTCCTATATGTTGTACAATTCCAAATGATCTAAAATTTTTCAAGCATGTGGCCGACTTGTCAAGGAAAAAGAATTTTAAGAAGCACCACCATTTTGGACATTTTTTCATAGGAAAGTGAGCTTTAGAAGTGCTGCTGCCCTGTTTTTTGCAGTGCAAAAAAATGATCTTAGTGAATTTGAATGCTTATATCTTGCAATCCATGTGGTGAAAATTTCTGAAATTTTTACCACATGTTCTCAAGTCATCATACTACAAGATCCTATGGTTACATCTATCAAAAAAGTTTTGTTTCAAAAATTTGACACTTATACTAAAAATGGCAGTTGGGGAGCAGTTTTGGTGAAAACATAGTCATGGAATTTTAGGGGTTGATATTGTTTTGTAAGGATTATTTGCAAAGCATTATATTGCTTTTGACAAGTACAACAAAGTTACAAAGATTAGACATCTTACATCTTGAGACCTACCTTCAAAACTGAAGAATTCTAGCCTAATTTGAAGTTAATTTATACTAAAACTAATTTTTTCCGTACATGGATACATATTGTATCACATTTTTTTTTTTGAGAATGAAAAAATAAGAAATATTTGGCTTGACAAATATCATTTAAAAAAAGAAAATCACAGACTTTATTTAAAGTAGTTGTTTTAGAAAGAAGTTCTTTAAGAGAATTTTTCCAAAAAATATCAAATGTATTTCTAAGTACAATTCTTGTCCAATCACAATATAGCATATAGAGATCACAAAATGAAAAAAGTTACATTTTAATTCATAATTTTTATTGAAAACAAAATGGAATGCAATTGTATTAATAGAAACCAAAAACTATAGTCAAGACCTACATCAAGAGTTGGATGGTTGGAAATGAATTATACAAATGGGTGATTGCAAGAAACACTTCACATTTTTGGCTCAATTTTTTTTTTTGCCATAAGACTGGCAATACTATGTAATATTACCAATACTATATGTCAACAACGCCCCTGTACATCAAAACAGTCAATTTGGGGCACTTGCAAATTTCAACCGTTGATTCAATACAATGCAATCCTATAGACTGTTGCGGAGTACCACAAAAGCCATTGATAGCAGAAAATAGTAGAAATGGGGTCTAAGGACCTTTTCATTTTTAGTAATATTTTAAAAAATTCAAAAAAATTCCATAGAAAAAGCGATCCTACTAGAAAAAAATTGCACTAGCATTGCACCAAAGAATTCATATAGTAATTTTTTTCCCTCTTCGTAGCTTTCATGCAAAGGAAGGTTGCTTTGACCTTCCTTTGCATGTGCGCAAAAGACATGCACAATGGACATTTTGCTATTTTCACAAAAACTCATTGTCAATCCATGTAATGTTAGTAGACCACCAACATGTCCAATTTGTGTCTTCAAATTTGCATTTGTGGTCAAAAATAGGACTCCCCCCACAATTAAGGTAAACACCTAATTGGGGGCATGTTAAAAATAATAAACTAATTTAAAGAAAATTTGAAAAATGACTCAATGTCTACAACTTCTGCATGTACCTTCATTCCAAATTTCACGCCAAATGGATAAACAATGAATGAGTCATGAGCAAAAAACCACGCGTCCCAGGGCAAGGGGATAAGTGAAATAAGACAAGTGTTTCTTGCAATCACCCAAATCCCTCATATTAAGACGCATCGCATAGATTTTATGATAATCTATGTAATGTTGTGGTCATGTTTAACAAGAGAGACAATGAGTATAGTCAGTGTAGTTTGATTCAATTTGATTTAAAATTTCACTTATAATTGTAGAAGTATTCACGTTTGCAAATCAATAGGAAAAAGAAAGCTTTTTTGAACACTAGCTTGCAATTTCAAATGACTTTGACCGCCATTTGTTGAAATGTTTTGCACTACAGACTTTGAATTTAAAATTTTTCATGTTGAAGCATTGAGTTCAAAGTCCAGAAAAAAAATTTCAAAAAACACACACTTGATTTTCAATCTTTGAAAAATTGTTAAGTTGAAGTAGGTCCAAGATTGAAAGAAAAACTAAATGGTTAAAAGCTCTAAGATGGGATTGAAACACAATAATCCCAATGGTGAGATTGTTCCAGAAAGTAAACTTCACCTTGTCCAACAATGTTTTTTGAAAAATTGTGAAAATTGCATTCGGAAATGAATCCTTAAGTTTTTTTTTCAAAAAGATGCTTAGATTGCCCGAAAAACAAGATTGTCCATAACTTTCTCATTACTAGTCCAAATAGTATGAATCAAAGCTTCACATGTAAACAAAAAAAATATAATTTCATAAAAAATAAAAATATAATTTAATTTTGAATATTTGCAAAAAAAAAATTTGTTGCCCGCCAAATTCAGTTCCGGGGTTTTTGTGGTATAACTTTTGCTCCTAGGCACCAATTGTGTGAAGATTTTAAACAAAAAATTAAAAATTCCATTTGTAGCCAACTACCCAAAATTGCTATGTTCCCAAAAATCACTGTTTGGTCCTATTGGGGTTAAGCACAATTTGATTATAATCATTCAATGTATTTGAAATCCATTATAACACTCAAAATAGGCATTTTAACCATTCACCTATTTTTTTTTTTAATATTTCTAGAAAATGAAGTTGGGTAGAAACTCTTGCTTTTTGCTTTTTGCTTTTTGAAAATAATCACTCCGTTTACTGCCTTAGAGGTTTGAGTATGAGAGGTTTGAAATATTATTCAGTGCCCATTCTAAAGCAATTTATAACATAATATACTACGTACCAATTCATTGCATCTCCAAACAACCCCTACAAAAAGCAAATTCCATGCTGCTGAATCAAACAGGCCTGAAAGCTCCCCGTGAGAGTGATCACCAGTCGAAAGAAAGAAGATATGCAAACGCCAATCTCAGAGGCGAAAAAAGAGAGATCTTTCTTGAATAATATGGCTCAACATCTAGAGTCTGTTACAAACTTGGGTCCTTCCTATCGAAACCTCTATGCAGCGAACAATCTTCACAAGAATCAGAGATTTAAGGTAGGAGATCCATGAATGGCCCATCTAAGGACTGAAGCTGAATTTTTGCAAGGTGTAACTGCTTGAAATAATTTTCAGTAAATTTTCCTTGAAAGACAGGTGGAATTAGCATCTAACCCAAGTCGTTCTATATTTTTTGGAGCTTTGTGGAATTAGTTGTGAATTTTTGAAGTTGCAGAAAAGTGCATTTCAATGGGCATTGAAATGGACCACCTCCTCAGATGTAGACTGCTTGTACATTGGAAAGTGCAAAATGTACCTCCAGAGCCTGTTCCATTTTAGAACCCGCTCCATTTTAGGACCTTCTACCTTAGCAGTTGAATGCCTGCACATCTCTTTATCTAAAAGCTTCTTACTAAAAAATTCTGAACAATGTGGAACACAACGAACAAATATGTTATATTGGGTCTGTTACAACCCTTATTCTACAATGAGAAAACACAATCTCCAAATCATATGAGGCAGCTTCACCGATTTCCAAACCCTCTTTCTAAACTGTATGAGCAAAGAATCTGACCCTCATCAATGAGATGTATTTATGACGGTACCTCTCTCTGGAATGCAAGCTTTGGGCAGTACCGATGGATGAGAAAAAAAACAGGCTCTACGGGAGATTTCTTAGTTGTCCGTCGTCACTTCCGCAAAGCTCTGATGGTCTGTGTCAGTTCTTCTCTTTCGGTCACAATATCCAAATACTTGTTATTAGAATCAACAAACCTGTCGTTCAACTCCCTAAACTCCGTCTCCTTCTCACAAAGCTCCAAGCCCAAGGCGCTAGCCTTCACACCTGCAGCCTTCTTGTCTTCCAAAAGGACCGCGTTTTGGGCCTCGAGTTCCGCGCGTTCATCTTCCAGCTGCTTCGCCTGGTCATTGGCGTCGTGTAACTTCCTTGTGAGGTTACTAATCTCAGCTTCGAGAGCTTCCAAACCCTCCTTGTCCTTGTGCAGTTCCAGGCGCAGTAACTTCGCCTCTCGTTCAATTCTCCTTTTGTTCAAAAGCTCAACCTCATTCCGTTCAAGAGTCTCCTCATGCTGGACGATGATACTGTCCATGCTCTCAAGTTTGTTGGAAAGCTCAGMCTTCTCCTCTTCCAAAGTCTTCACTTGCTCTTCAAGCTGCGATATCTGCGCTRAYRATTCGCCGTTTCTCCGCTCAAGATCCGCCAACTTCCCCTCCCGCGAAGTCTTCACTTCACTCAACTCCAGGCCCCCTTTGGCGGCTGTCGTCTTGTGCTTTCTCACGTCCTCCGTCACTGCATTCAACATCTCTTCCGTGGAATGCAGCATACGTTCRGCGTCGATCCTCTTCGCCTCAGACTCTGCAACTTGGGCTTCAAGAGAACTTTTGGCAGCTGATAATGCTGACACTTCCGCCTCCAGCTTGCCGAGATCTGAACGGAGGGTCTCAGCGTCCAGTTTGTAGTCCTCCATCTCGTCATTCGAGGCCTTCACCATGGCTTGCATCAGGAGTTTTATTTCGGTCTGCTTTGACTCCGACTCGGCAACCTGGGCTTCAAGAGTCTTAACGCTCGACCTCAGTGTCTGAGTCTCCATCTTGTATTTCTCGATTTCCTCATTCAATGCCTTCAGTATACCTTCTGATTCGACCGTCTTCTGATTSGCCTCGGCCYTTGCAACCTGGGCTTGCGTTAATRTTRACARCTGCTCTTCGAGCTTCTCAATATTCGACCTGAGTGAGTGCGTGTCTATCTTGTACTTCTCATTCAAGGCCTTACTCTTGGCTTCGGTTTCGATCTGCTTCGCTTCCGACGCTGCAACCTGGGCTTCGATGGTAGTTTTGGCTGACGCTAATGTAGAGATTTTCTCTTCCAGTTCCTCAATTTTTAACCTGCACAGTCCAAGGAAAAGGTTACACGTGGTGATATGCACGCTTGTTCTGGGAAAACACCAGCGGCTAATTACCCCAAATAGAAATGTCTAATTTTTAAATGTCTCTTTCCATAGTACACTTCTCAATATCATCCTCACTGATTGAAATGTGCAAATCCCTATTCGACAATCTTAGAATGCTACTACTTCTGTAACCGTATGCCAGAATTCCACTACAGGTAGAGCCTCTCTTAGTGCATGGTGCTGGGACTATGCACTAAAAGAGGTTTATGCATTTAGAGAGGCCGTAGGGCCACGTGTCTTTTCATCTTGAATCATGAGCATGAGCCACCTACTGTCCCTAAACTCTCTTGTTGCATATTATGCACTAAGGGACGGTGCACTAAGAGAGGTTCTACCTGTCGACATAAGAGATTCATTCTTTGTAGTGATGGAACCAAGATGCTACTATTGCTTCTAACACATGCGCCTCATTTTCATTGGGCATGCACCATAACATTCTACATGGTTGAGCCATTTCACAGCCTCTCCCCCTTGGAGTAGAGGCAATAAACAAGAAAACAAGAAATCAATCAGAGGCAAGAGCAAGAACTGGAAAGAAAATCTGGAGAAAGAAGACATACTTGAACTCGGCTCTGGCTGCATCACCTTCCTTGATTTCCCCCTCAAGAGCGTCTTCACGGATTCCCACTTCGTACTCAGCTTCCTCCTTCTGCTCAGTGACATCCTTGAGGGATTTCTCAAGTACAGATATGCGATCCAGAGCCTCCTTCTTCGCGCGTTCCAGCTGTTCCGCGTTCTGCACCAAGGCACTTTTCTCGGACTCAAACGTTGTAAAATTCTTGGCATGGTCTCTTTGGTGACGCTCCAGCTCCAGTTTGGCTCTTTCCAGGTCCTCTGCCGCTGCTCGGTTCTCACCAGCCGTTCGACGGGTGCGCTCCATTTCCCTCTTCTCAGCCTCGTCGAGCTGGAGTTCCAAAGTGTCACGAGCGTGCCTGGAGTCATCCAACAATTTGGATACTTTCGCAAGCCGGTCTTCCAACTCTGTGACCTTGCCCGTCGCTCTTTCGTCCAACCTCGACATGAGCTCAATTTGAGAGTTAAGTGTGGGCAGCTGTTCATTGTCCAGTTCCTCAATCCGCAGCCTACAAGAAAATTACACGCCAAGACATAAGACCGAAATGCACACGCACCTACCTCAAAGTCCAAGCACCGCGGGGTGTGACCAGAAGTAGGTTCCTGGAAATGGTAGCAACGACGCAATCCCTACCGTCACAGCTGAGAAATGCAATGGAACGCTGCAAGTGGAATCCGTCCAGTCTTTCCCGATTCCGTGCACTTCGGAGACTGTGTCGTACAGTCCATCGATCTCGTTTACTGCGCAAAGCTCGCAATAACTTACTTTCTTCGGGCGCAGAGGGATTGTCGGTAACACTGACTGGCGTGAAGTCAATGGATCTCCRTTATGTTCCCCGATTGTACACTTTCGTCCATCTCAGGAAATCTACGTTTTTCTTATATTTTGATTACATCAGTTTTAATTAGCCTTTGAGAGTCCCAGAGTTTAGCATACGAAGGGGAATGTAGATCCACGGTAGCTACTCCTGATTGTGTTTGAATAAGCATATGAGCATTGTTCATGATATTAAATTGCTTCATTTCTTGTTGGATCTTGTTGGAAGTTAAAAGTTAGAGATTTTTTTAATTTTTTAATTTTTTTAATTTTTTGGGCACTATATGAATAAAGTATGAATTTTCAAGGTGCCAGAAATAGGCATGGGTAAAAGAAACCCTAGGCTCTCATGAACTGAAGCAACATATTTAGGCAAGACATTCATATTCTATAGCTTTAAGAATAGGGTCATAGAAGAATCTGAACATAAGTGGGTATTTTTGCAAGCTTTCCTTTTATTCCCATTCTAACATGAACTAATTTAGAACCTCACACAAAATTCATGACACAATGGGTGAACCGGCTAGTCACATCAATGAACTATAAACAATTTTTTTTTCCCAACAAGTATGGATGAAGTTTATCCGTTTCCTATAGCTCCCATTGAAAGCCCTTAAAGACATTCATAATCCATCCACTACAAGAGAAGGGGGTGTTTTAAGTGAGTTTTAAAGTATAGTCCTAGATATAAGATTATAAGTAATGACCCTTAAGGAGATTTTCAGTAAAAATTTACTTGAAATACATGAAAATACATGAATTTTTACTAAAAATCTCCTGGAATATCATTACTTATAATCTTTTGTCTAGGACTATATTTAAAAACTCAATTAAAACACCCAGACTTTCTCTTGTAGTGATCCAATAGACACCACAACTCTTTAAGGATTAAAACCTACCAATTTATATATTCCAATTAGGGACAATGTGCATAAATCAAATCATTTGTTTCAAGCAAAGAAGCACATGCTTAGATTTTTGAACTCAATCCCCAATCATAATTCCACACTCACAACTAGAGGTACTCACAACTCTTCGAAGAAACATAATTCCATGAAGTTAGAGAAATTGGCGATAGAAAAGAGGAGCCAATGGCAAGCAGCTCTACATGAAGAAGGTGTGACACCCCTTTTTGATGTTTGGAGCAATTCTCAAAGAATCAGAGGCCTCCAAATTGAAAAATTCCTCAAGAAATTTTTCTTCAAAAATGCTTCTTCACCTCTAAAAGAGAATAAGCGGCACTTTGAATTCTCAAGGAATGCCAAAACCACATGCCATAGACACCCCACACAGACGGCACCACGTCTCAATTCTCCAAGAATTGGACTCCGGATGAAGGTGTGACTAAGGTAGTCTGCTCTTAAAGAGACCATGTAAGAGCTGATTGTGTTTTCAAGGAAACTAAACTCCTTGAAACAATTTTGAGTAAATTTTCATAGGAAGGAAAAAGGAATTGACATCCAACCCAAGTTGTTTCATATTTTTTTTAAACTTCAAGGAATTAGTTACAAATTTTTGAAGTTATGATGCAGTGGTCACTAAAACTGACCACCTCCTGAAATACACACTGTTGATACATTGAAGAAAGAAAAATGTACCTCTGTATCATGATTGCTCTTAGAGCATGAGAGCTTTAAGAGCACACTACCTTACCCCTATTGTTGTAAGGATGCACACTTCAGTTCTGCCCAAGAAACAACTAAGAGAGACTGAAACCTTTGCAGTACAATACAGCTTGTGAAGTGCTACTGCCCGTTTTTTCACAGGGTTGAAAAAATGTTTTTGGTGAATGTGATTATCTATATCTTACAATCCTCAAAGTGGAATTTTCTGAAATTTTTACCACATGCTGTCAAGTCATTTGAAAAAATGGTTTTGGTGAATGTGATTATCTATATCTTACAATCCACGTGGTGGGTGGAGCATTTCTGGTGAATACATAGTCATGGAACTTTAGGGGGTTAAGATTCATTCTTCAAGGCAAGTTGGCTACATGTAGACTTTCCAAGTAAGGTCCTACTCACCTTCCTCACACGTACAGTACATTTCCTCCTTGCCTTTGGTCCAGAGCCCATAAAGAAAAATCAATAAACGCTTCCCGGAGATACAGTGACATAATCGGCAGAGCTTCAGTTATGGCAAGAATGGATACCGGTAGCCATAGGAGTTCAAATCTGATTACAATTTTGACTGAGATTGGGTTTTACTAAGAACGGTATATGATATAAACAAGTCCCTCACTCTCCACCAGGGCTTTTTTTTTTTGGCTTTGTGGTGCTAGATTGCACTAGAAAAAATAATTTGGCTAAAAAACACCAAAAATAATGGCAAAAAACTTGGAAGAAATTGCGAAACAACTCTGGATTTTATGAAAATCGTAGATGAAATCGCCAGATTTTGGATGAAAACCATACTATACATCCAATATGTGGATGAATGTTGTAATTTGGAGTACCACTGTAACATTTAATATCACCACTGTGGCACTTTGTAAAAAATGAAAAAAAAAGCCCTGCTCTCCACTCTCCATCATCTGGCCTGGCYTGCAATTGCTTCCATTTCCTCTGGACTGCCTACACTGCTCGTGGGAAGGCCGATTCCAATACCGACATCTACATAAGTTACACCCAAATCATTTACACTCTCGCCATGTGCTCATTCTTCGCATTACTGGTCAACATTTCTCGCCATAAACGCCAAATATGATTCTACATTGTTCAACCCACAAAGCTTCTTAATTCGATCCATGGAAGCGGGAGGGTCAAGCCGGAACTCGTGAAGCCCCTCTTGACCAGCCAGTGTKGAATTGGCAGTCCACTTCGCGGTTTCCATCCGTGCTGCTACAATTGCCTTTCGAACAGCAGAATGTACTGAACCTCCTAACAAAAATGGCGCTTCTCCAGCAGCTGCCAGTCAGATTACATCATTTTCGGTCAGATTATTGTACTTTAATTTCCAAAGCATACAAGGTATGCTAATCATGGTCAAATCATGTTGGAGCCCATCAACGTGACTTGAAGGCTAAGGAAACTGCACCTGATTGTGACAGCCTTTCTAAAACCGACCTCTACAATTTCTTGCCTAAAGAATGTACTACCTACACTAGGGTTGCCTTTGGATACACCGGTGACTTGAGAATTCATAGTTTATTCTTATGATGACCAAAAAATGTATAAGAAGAGAAATCAATCCAAAATACACTTGTAACTTCCAAATAGACCCAACAAAAAATTAGGCCATTCAGTACTAGATACCAAGCGCGATTGATTCTTCAGACGCAATTAGGTGTAGTTACCTTAATTTCATTGTGCTAAAATGAAATTCTTTAATATGTAAATCAAAATAGGAATCATGCGAACAGTTGGCAGAAGCTTACTTTTGGAAGAAAGAACACGATCTTGAAGAGTAGCACTGTTATAGAGCTCCACATGGAATCGTTTCTGGATTGTGTCCACCGTAGGCACTTTGTACCCCCAAGTTCCATCGTCCACCTCCCTTCCATCCTTGGTCAGCTCCACACCTTCTGTCAAATAAAATCCTATCCCTTGCACAAAGGCACCCTCAACCTAGCTGTTTTGAAGTGCATAGATGGGGATTTCAATTACAATAACTCGAATTAGTTATTATTTTTTAATTAACTTGTGTCATGTTCTTCTCGAAAATGAAAATTATGGAAGTACTTTCTCCATTTACTTTATATTTCCCACAATATGATCAATCAAAATGTACTTCGAAATACTTACCATCACGCCAATGAGATGGCCAACGCACTCCACGAGGTCCGTGGCGAACAGGGTCTGTCTAGAGAGAGACCCCATACTCACGCCAACATTCTGTCCCTTGACTGGAATGTCAGCAGCCGAGATGTATGCCACTGTTCCCGGCGTTTGCAAACCGGGCTGCACGTCGACCTTTCGTAGTTTGGCCAAAGCTTTCTCACTGAGCACGAATGCGGCGTGAAGGCAATCCGCCGGTGCCGGAATATCGTCCACGTACACAGCCTCACCTGTCAAGGAATTGAAAACCCCATAAATTGACACGCCAAAACATGACACACCAAAACACGGAACCGAAAAAAGGAATACCCAAAACAAAGAACATGGAATAGAGTCACAGAGTCACAGAGGATCATGTACCGGAAGCTTGAAGCTCAGATTGCGTTTTCGCAGATGGTTTTCCAACKGGGGAGAATTCTTCTGTCAAGGAAATTGTTTGTTTCCCGGTGTTTAAGAGTCCTGGAGCATTACTGACAAAATCCTCTCCGTTCCTTAGAAACGGTGCCAGAGACTGAAACAGGAAACTCACAGCCACGCTCACACGGTACTCCGCTTTCCTTGTTCCAGGTTTCGGTACAATCTCGGTCTTGAGCAGCTGCACAGCTTCCAATATGACTTCCCATGTCAGCACCTTCCCATTCAAGTGATTCTCCACACGGCGAGCTCGGATCGCATGGTCTGTCCCAAATGCTCCAAATGCTAATCTCACGTCTTCGAAACGACCGGGTTCGGAGACTCGTGCAAAGAGGGCAGCGTTCAAGTAGGCCAARGCGAATCCTGAAGGGCGAGGGGCCGCCCTGAACGTCTTGAAAATCACGCCAGAAGCTCGATGCAGAGGTATCCAGATAGATTGCAAAAACTCGCCATTCGCAAGAGCACCTTCTCCAAGGAAGGTTTCAAGGTTGATCTTCTTACCACCGACTATCACCTGGGCGTCTACTCCAAGCAGAATGGTTGCAATGTCGGACTCGAAATTGTAAAGCCGAGCCATCATCAAATTGCCTCCCACACTGCCCCAGTTGCGCACATGGTTGCTCGCAACTTTGCGGAGATGGGCAGCTAAGACATGAGCMACTGATGTTGTGGATTTCACACCAGCAACACACTCATTTGATGCTGCCTTGGATTTCAAATCCAAATTCTCTAAAAACTCTATGAAATTCGAGATTGTCACCGCTGCACCCACYTCGATCTCATCCGCCTTCTCGCGCAATACCAGTAACTCCTCAACCTAATGCACAAATCGAGGATTTTCACACAGTTTAGTATTCAATTGGAAACTGATGGAAAAGAACCAAGAAWTCTTGAAGCTCAAAAGAGTAGCTTGCCTTGCTAACGTCGACGTAGACGTCCGGTTTGATGTTTTTGTAATATCCAGCTGCAGTGTTGCCAACCACCAGCTTCGTTTCCCCTGATATCGTGTTCTGATACGTTTTCAGAGCTTCTGAAATGTCCGTCAAACACTTTGCTTCAACCCACACCTTCTCTCTCTCCTTGACACTGACGCTGTCTGAAAATCTGAACCGAGGATGCACCTTCTCGTGCTTTACACCGTTTCCATTCACTGCGCAACAAGAATCATAGAACATCATGTGGCACTTAGAAACTATAATAATATCCGCTAAAATGGCCTGTTTCAGGATGCCAAATTTGTGATATTCAAGAGCCCAGAGCTCTAAAATTAGGACTTTCACGTACCAGGAGCTCTAAAAGTAAAGAATGATCTACAGTAGATCTGAAGTTCCAATCGGGCAACTGAAATTGCGCCAATTTTACTGAGATTTGCCATTTTRATGAATGCGAGGTTACCCTGTCAGAATTCAAGAGCAAGATTGTGACAAGATGCGAAGRAACAACATACTTGATACAGAGGAATGGTCACCATTTTGATGTGAAAACCTTGAATCACGAGCCTCGCATTCTTCAATAAGAAACTGAGGAAAGACRGGATCACGGTCAGRGTTGTACTCCGGCACCCCGCCGTCGAAATGGTGCAACCCCAACTCTTCCACATCTACTTCGTCACAGAAGCTCTTACAGGCATCGAGCAAGGGTCGATAACCCGTGCATCGACAAATGTTCCCGGCTATGGACCTCTCCGCCTCGGCCGCCGTCAATTGCAGCTTCTGTGAGTTCGAGTTCGAGTTCGACTTGGACTTGGACATACAACCTGCGTTGCGAAGCGTGCCATACAATGCCATGGTCATCCCAGGCGTGCAAAACCCGCATTGTTAAGCGTGGAAGCCCGACAAGCGCTTATGGATGGCGTGGTGCCCCGTTTGGAGCGACCCCAGCCCTTCCGTGGTGGTGATGGCGCAGCCGTCGAAGGAGCAGAGCAAAGCTAAGCATGAGTTCACAGTGATTTCCTCGAGCTCTTTCTTCTTGGGGTTGAATCTGCTCACGAAGACCACGCAGGCGCCACATCCGCCTTCGCYACACCCGCGCTTGGTGCCGCGGAAGGCAGTCTTGGTGCGAAGGTAAGTGAGTAAAGTTAACGAAGGGTCCACCTCCGGAAGCTCAACGCGTGCGCCGTTCAAAGAGAACACAAGGGGCCGGACGGGTAGCTCCGCCATCGCCACCGGACTTCGAAATTGCCTGAGCATCGGAACTAGTGAAGCTCTAGCAATTCGCTACAAAGGTAGGCCTGTGGACACCCAAATCCGAACATTGCATGTAAGTCTAGCTCAAGTATAATTCTCACCTTCACACACTCCACCAGCAATCATAGCGGAGAASYAGAMKTTCGATAAAATTCTTCCAGTACCTGCCAAACGAAATGTAAGAAGCTTCAAATCCGATAAAAAAAATGGAGCACCAGAAACCCATCACTCCATCTCAACAAATGCCACATTCACTTGCAACCACCAACTTCGGAGCGCGCACTTCATCGCATCGTCTACAGAAAAACGAACCGAGCTTCCAGAGGTAGCCGGGCCCTCCACGTGAGAACAACCGAGCTACGGCAAGTAAAATTTTATTTTGCGTGCTCCAGGAATAAACAATCATCAAGAAATGCAAGAAGTACAAGCGCGGTGCTTCATTCTGCTATCTCAGCTTAGCACACATCAATCGTCCTTCTTTCGATCTGCGAAAAGAAGTAGGAAAATTGCCAGAGATAGCTAGAGAGAGCACGTGGTGCGTGTGGTACTTTCAGGCTTCTGGCGTTACCAACTTTTAGTGGGCGCTTCTAACTTTTCGTGAGCGCTAATGAGCAAGACATGTGCCTGGACATGTGTAGACAAACCCGACCACAAATCGGGCGATGCGCACACATTGCATTGAAAAGAATACGTCATCAGCTGATCAGCACTCTTCTTTTTGGAAGGGACGTCCTAAATTGCAGGAACCGCATTGTGCTGGAACTTGGAAGCTAAGAGCATCCCCACCTGGGAGTTCTCTTTCCCTAAACTCGCAAGAAGACAATCCGCATAGTAGAATTGATGCCAAAATGTGCATCTACTAAATGTGATGTCCAAATCACAAAACTCTAAAATCAAAACTAAAGAAATCTGCCATCAAAATTTGCACCCTACAGCTCCTGCTGGTTGAAGGTCGATTTAGAAATCTCCATCTTCAAAAACTCCCCTCATGATCGAAGCGCTGAGGTAATCCAAATTAAGGAATTTGACGGATCCCATGTAGCACAAGGTACATGAAATTCCTGCTCCCAAGTCCCAACCCACCTTCAAGCATCTCCGGATTCTCCGGAGTTCAATGAGGTCGGAGATGGACAATTTGTCAAATGAGGACAACCTGAGGTGATCTACCATGTCCACCTGCAGCAACCAAAAACGCCGAAACAATGCGAGATTGTGCTCGAAGAAGCGAATGACATTCTGCTGAGAAGGGTTTAGGGCGACGTCTGCTGCAACCAATCTATAGGCAGCAAACTTTGGCGTCTTTACTACCCAATCACGCACGCGTTTGGAGAATAATGTACATCGGACAAGCGCCTTCAATTTTGCAATGCACTCTGTAATGTCCAAGGCACTCGCTACTATGTCCACGGAAACAACGCTATGTCAAATTCGCCACGCTGCTTCCAAGATCCTAAGAAACTTTGAAAATGAGCCCAATGTTTGGAAGAATAGCAGCCCACAACGGAAACCCTAAGCCCTAAGCCCCTAACTGACGCCTAACTTCATCTACAGACTTTTGGAAACGTCCCAACTTTTCATCCAATCTTATTGTAATCTGCTTGTACAACCAGTTGTGCGGCCAGCTACATATAGCTTGTACTAAATATAGTATTTAGGATCCTAATCTTGGATCCCTTCATTAAATGTATTAATTTTTAATGGCCCAGATTTCTACACTACCTTCTTTACTTATAATGGATTTGTTCGATTCAATGTCCCCTACCTTATTTGTAAGTTTATTATAATTTTTACCCACAATGAATAAAATCCACTCTATATTCCGTCTCCTGTTCTTTTTAAAATGCGCTAAGTGTCTCACCCGAGTCAATGATGATTTAGGTAGGCTTAAATGGTCGCTTTTGAAGCGTACTACCTTATAGCCTTCGTGGGTGAATGTAGTTGTGGCAATATTTCTGCACAGTACTGTACAATGAAGCACGGTAGCTCTTGACTGACAGATTTTGTAGGTCTGGAAGGTGATGGATGGAGTAACCAAAATTGTGGGGAACCAACGACATGGTAGGGAAAAATAGGGGTTGTCACACCTCCTTTGAGAATGAAACTTCTATGCAAAATGAGAAGTTATGGAGTGAAAAGAGGAGTCTTTCTTTACGAAGAAGGTGTGACACCCTTTCAGAGGAATGGAGAATGGAGAGAAATGGAGAGAATGGAGGAACTTCTTCAAGCCTATTTTTCACCTTGAGAAAACAAGAAGAAAGGTTCTCACTCTTCAGCAAATGGCACTCTGCAATTCAAGGAAAAAGAGAAAGTCACATCCTCATTTTTTTGAGGATTGAGAATGGGGAGAAGAAGGTGTGACAACCCATACACCTAATTTCACTATTTAGTGTAGGTGCATGGTGCAACCGGAGTGAATTGACCCCCTCACTCGACCCCTCAAGAAAAAGCATGATAAAAATTTTCAAAATTTTGAATTTCATATTTGCAATTAGAGACCCCAAATTAGCTACACTGAGTAGAGGAATTAGGTATTTAGGTTGCTCCTCACTCATTTCTTGACATTCTACACTAAATGAATACTTATTGCTACTATATAGGAATGCACTACGTTTTAATTAGTTATTGGTGTAGATAGAACTCATGAACCTCCATGTGTGCGAATGAAAGTTATTTGAAGAAAGTTTTGTTGAACCTAATGAGTTGTAGAATAACTTTCTTAGAGTATGGCAACCTAATTTCACTATTTAGTGTAGCTTTGCACGAAACAGTCAAAGGATTTCATTGTTAGTGGACTTCGGCCTTCGGCCGTTTTACAGGAGTACTGTATAGTACCCGGCAACTCTCAATCGTCCCCCTCATTCTATCAATTCAAAGAATTCTATTTAATATAGAATATGAATGTTCTTTTTTGTCTTGCATTACAAACACTCAATTCTTATGCAATTCCAATCAAATATACCAAATTTGGATTTCAAAAAAGTAAAATTATATTTTTGGTGAATTACTTCATTTAAAATTAATAGTTCTACGTGATAATTGATTGACAACCATTGGTGATGAAATTTTTTAATTTGATTGCATAGGTATGTCAGAAACATCCATATGCAAATCTTTTGTTGAATAAGCATCTTCAAACATCTTCAAAAATTTCCTTACAAAGACTTCGAAAGTTGGAGTGACAATGTCCAAATTTTGAAAAATAGGTATCTCTTAGTTGTAATTAGATTTTGCTATTTTACCTTCACATTGTTATTAATTAGGTACATTTGATCATGACTACACAATTGCTTTGCCAAAATTTAATTACATTGAAGAAATATCTATTTTTCAAAATTTGGACATAGTGCACCTACAAACGTTAATAATGTTATGTGCATATTCATCAAATTTCAAAATCATTGGTACCACCACCACCTACAAACGTTAATAATGTTATGTGCATATTCACCAAATTTCAAAATCATAGGAAGTGTTTTGTACATGTTGTCCAAGCTGCCTACAAAGTCCATATCGACATAATTCTTGATTTGGGCACCCGATTAGAAAAAAAATTAGGTTTTCAAGGAGATACATAATTACATATTGTATCCAAATTTCATGAATATCTGACCAAAACTAACTTTGTAGGAACCTACCCAAGATTTCTTGCATACGTTGAAGTGACATTTGGTTAACCCCTCTTTGGTTGATCCCTAAAGGGTTTTATCGTTTTCTATACATCCTCCCTTTTTATATACAGAAGGGAAAATTGAATAAGCACATGAATCCCATTCAAGCTGTAGATTTCAGACCTAGTCACAATTATGCTATTCGTCACCTGAGAATTTTTTGGGAACTTTTGAGTGTTCAGAAATGATCAAATACATTCATTATACAAACCCTTTTCGTGGGCAACATCCTTCAAGGGTTAACCCCTCCTAGAGTGACATTTTTACAGTACACATGGTTAATTTTTTTGACATTTGCATTTTATATAATGTATGTTACCTACCAAATTCAAAAATTATAAGAGTTCTGCAAATGTTGCATAGAGCTGCCCAGAATGACCCATATAGTTAAGGCAGCATAACTTTTGATCTAATCACTGGATTATTTTCCCATCAAGTGCTACATGTTCACAGCTTGTGTCGAAAATCTTGGAACATCCAACCAAAATTTGACTTAAGAGGAACCTACGCGACAAATTAACAGGTGGTGTGAAGTAGGCACCAGGGATCAAACAAAAGTTCATGAACATTGCCAGGACTGATGAACTCACTTCAGTTCAGTCCTTCCTTAAGTTACACCAACCGCAAGCTTCCGAAAAAAATCGCTCATGGCACATGAATATTAACTAGCGATATCCTAAACACCCCAGCATCACAGGTATCAACAGAATCCTCAAAACAGATGGGCTGTAAACCATGGCCAGCATTCCACGCACACACAACAGTAGACTGAATAGAAGAAAACAACAGAATTTAGTCATGAAACGAGATTCCACTGAAAGGAAGTTCACCAATTTGCTAATACAGCAACAGATKAAGTCATTCACAACACGTAGTGCAAAAGATTATAAGTTGCCACGTAACTAAAGGGAGGGAAAACAGATTGAGAATTCAACGTAATAACGTACTTGAAACCGTAAATAGTCAAAAGACTCAACTGCCGATTCAAAAAGAACCTCAAATATTGAAGACTCTCTGGAATGCAAATAGTCCGCAAATTACTTACAATCTCTCCTAAATCCCCTCCACAACAGAGTTGTCGCTCAAGTTCCTTCAACCCCTATTCACACACAACCATCTGCACCCCACCAATGTTACAACTCTGAGCATTTCTTGTTCGATACTTTTCAATAACAACGTAATACTGGGATATGAACGTGCCAAGGAAACAGGTAAAAAATTCAAAATGATTCAGTTGTCATATTTACGCACAGGCATGCTGGTTTCAAAATGAATTTAAAAAGAATTTTCTTTTTTTGTACGACACCACAGACCAACAATTTATAGTCATTTATACAAAAATACTTCTTTATATGCCCAAGATTTTRTACATTGTTGGRAATAGGTGCACCAAACATACCTCGATGTTAGTAAGAATAAGACCGACCAATATTCTCRCTCTGCAGAGGAAGTTGTGGAGATGATGTAGCAGCCATGGCAACTTCGACCATGTGGCCTCTTGAATAATATTCATTAAACAAGCCGAATGTGCTGCATGTGGATCTTCGTAACTGAAAACTGCACTGCCCCTGTTCTTCCCACTTTCATATGGTCATCAAAACACTCTATGCAGCTCTCGAAGCTCTCAAAGCTCTTCGCTGTGYCGGAACAGCACCTAAMCCTAAAAACCTCGGTCTCCTCACCGTCTCAACTGGCGCAACCACAACCGTCGCGTTCCGCCCAACTGGCTGACCTTTCTCCCACCCCATGCCCCGCAATAGCGCCTCCCCGAAATCCTCAACAGGCAAACCTTCATAACTCTCCAACRTCACCTGCTCCGGCAAAGTCCTTAAATCGTATCTCAACTTCTCATCCGCCAATTCTTTCAACAACTTCTGCCTCAAATCCCACTTACTCATCGCCTTAAGCCCACTCACTGCATCAGACTTAGGCCCCGCACCCAAGGTCTCCATCTCCTCCATTGACCTTGTGACGACAAGAATATCATGCACGCCATTCTCAGGCGGCCAGGAATCCTTCATTGTCGGCAMCACACGGACGGTTTCGGGCCTAGGGTTTGATACCGCAAACCCGGCCTCGGCATCCACGCTCGTCACATACTCCACCACAATCTCCGACTCTGCAGACTGCGGCCTGTCTGGCAATGGAACTAGACGACGAATCGATGACTCCGCCGTGGACAACGAGAATCTCACCGGCGCTCCAGCGCCAGCAGGGGCCTCACCAGGCGCCATGATCAACCCTAGCAAGCTTCAAAAGAAAGACGGAGTAACAAACAAGGGCGAAGGCAAACAGATCGAAACAAGACAGCGAACTCTTGACGAAGGCCAGGGTGAATTGACCCCCTCATTGCCCCGCCTGTGGATGGATGGAGGGAAGAGGGGGTCAGTTCTTCGTCCAACCATCACCTGCCTCCAACCCTCCTACCTCCTCCCTTCCGACCTCCTGCGACCTCCTCTCTTCTCCGCCAAGTACCCCACTAGCAGCATCCGCGTCAGCAGCACGGGCAAGAACAACACCGTCTTCGCATTGTTCGCAAGCTCATACGCCCCATTCACGCGCGCCTACTGGTTCACCAACCTCGTGGAAATTCTCGGGACTCTATTTGTGCACTAATTGAGTTTCTGCGAGGTTTGATTTCAGAGGATCTTTGAAGATGTCTTTGTTTGGTGGCAAAAGCAAAGGAACCTGGTCTCTCGCCCATGGTCGATCGAATCGAAGTTTAGGGCTTCCAATATAATTTGATCAAAATGCGAGGGATCAAAGGAGATGGTTTGCGTGATCAGGACTTGCCTAGATCCATACTGAATTTCCGACAGCTCCTTCAATCTCCTGTAATCGATCTAGCTTCAATCCTGAGTTTCTTTTGAATCCAAGTTTCGAAATTATCCGGATTTTGAAGTCTTGAGAGCAATCACTACGTTTTAAAGGGTCCATCGTCAAGGAAAGTTGAAAATTGGCCGCGAGCACACTCCTGTGCTTAGATCGATTGAGAAGGGCAGATGTTCTTGACAAGGATTGTTTTGTGGTTGGTTGTTGGCTTCCGTCCTTTTGATTAGGAAGCACGCCTGAAATTTAATTGTTGAAGTAATTAGCCAACTTCTCTTTTTGAGAAAGACTTTGCGTGAGAAAATAAATAAATAAAATTCTAAATTTTATATAAATTGAGCAGCACTGAACTGCAAAGAATACAGTGTTATAATCCGTATAACTGTAGCAGCAACACATATTCCTCTAGCATGCAATTTAGCTTTGGTACTAAGAATGTATGTCTGAAATTTAATTTTGTTTCAATATTAAACAAGTAATGTCATTAAAGGATAATCTGCCTTGGAGGAGCTAGATAGGGAAGCACATTGGCTGGTAAGGAAGACAACATTGTTTGAAGCTATCAATGCAAGGTGACAGATGACCTAATCTGGATTCAAAATGAAAATTCAAGTAAATTGTGGGAGCTACCATTTCTTCAATCGATAGCCCATGTACAATCTATCACTTCTTCAATTAATTGACCATATTATCAACTCTATCAACGTGCTAACTTAGATTTTTTCCCACGAACGAGTTTATATTCACTAGTTCATATTGAATGGATCCCATGCCTTTGAAAGACTTGATGATCGTCCCTAAAGTGGAAGACTTGCTCAGATCAAGAAGAATATTGTAAAACCTCCAGTGCAATCAATCGAATGCTCGGAAATCTGCAAGTCAAGAAAATAGCAAAACGTGCACATCTAGCTTTGAAAATGTTATCATGCACACTGATAATTGTATCGATATTCACTTCACAGATATCAACTTCGTAGATGTTTGTTCACGCACTAGTTTTATGGAGTAGGCAATCGATTTTGATAGAGCATACACACACAACCAAGCATAACAAGGCAATACCAAAGAAACTTAGTTTAGATCTGACTTTTACGGAACTTCAGATCCATCCTTTAGCAGAGCTTCAACGAGATTGGAAAAACAAATTGCCTCGGTAGCATCGAAAAAGCAGTGATCAAGCTTGTTCTCAAGTGAAGTGCACATCTAAAGTGCACATTATCAATAGCTTCAAACACAATTCACACAATAATCAAGCTTGTTCAGATTCAAAATGTTGAGCGGGAGGTCGCAGGAAGTCACTTGGCGGGAAGTCGCAGGAGGTCGCAGGAAGTCGCAGGAGGTTGGAAGGGAGGAGGGAGGAGGTAGGAGGTAGGAGGGTCGGAGGTAGGAGGGTCGGAGGCAATTGGTGGTTGGACGAAGAACTGACCCTCTCTTCCCACCATCCATCCACAGGCGGGGCAATGAGGGGGTCAATTCACCCTGGCCTGAATTGGAGTGAACCGCATCTTCGAGCTCACCATGATCCTGGCAGATATTGACATAATGCATAACATTCCGGTATAGCATGAGAGTTTTCATCGTTTCTTGGTTATGCGACGGCTGTTTTTTATTTTGTTTCGAAACGTTTGCACGTTTCAAAACGTAGTGATGATATTCATAGTGTTGTTGTGGGTGATGCTTGCAGATAAGCATTGGAAAGCAATGGAAGGATATATTGGACTACAACGAAAAGATTGGCTATGTCGTCCACGTAAGTTACTCTTTCATGTGCTCATTAATAGTTTGGCACCTTGAAAGCAGCTTGAAGGCATTTGACTAGTTGTGGTTTCGTAGGCTGAGTTGAGACGCTGTTTTCAGATTCTCTTCGTTCTTGGTTGTGGGCAATCGACTTATGTTCTTTATTCCTCCTTGTTCGGCAGTGGGCACTACTTCTAAGGGTGTTATATCAGACTAATTAATAAAAGGATTAGTTCGTGGTCAAGCATGTGTATTATTGGGCACCAGTTTTACGCTGCGTCTTGGATGGTCAGGATGACGCTAAGAGGCAGGAGAAGAACGCAAAAAACAGGTACACGGTGTAAGCAGACTGCAAGCGGATCGCTTATGTGCAGACGTCGAAGTTAAATATTGATGGTCATTTTTGCAAAGCAGGCCATCCAGTTTGTAGATAAGCGAGAAAGAAGCGAGTAAGAGTAGAAACGCTGAGGAATTTTAGAGTTCCAGAGATACTTTGGTTGTGCCATAAGAACTAAGGACGTAAGACTAGACTTGTAATGTGCTCAAGACCACAGATGAACCCTGCAAAACGGAAATTTGTCGCGGTGCATCTTACAGTTGATTTGAAGCCCGTAATGATGGTGAGGTGTGGCGATTTTTGATACGTACAGTAGGATTGCCAATCAGAAATACAAATGTGTCGGAACTAGATAGGAAAGAAACCGTACTTTTAGATCATAATGTAAAGTGTATTGTATTATCTTTTTCCACTAAAACTTTTTTTCTTCCATGTTACATCTCTTTCCTACCGGAATTAGAATTCCCCAGAAGAGCGMAGTCAGTTCTCAAGAATAGATTAACAGGAATAAGGACAATGGGTAACGCCTATCACTCACAGCAGAGTTAGTTACGAACATTTTCACTCAGGAATATTTACGATTGCCAGCACGTCGTCATTTGACTTCGGAACATAACGCATTTCAAACAATGTATTGAATTGAAAACTTAACGTAGGAATTGACGCAGACAGCAGACTAAAAGACGTCCATGACCATGCCAGTAAAAATCAATTCCCAGTACGTTGATTCAAAGTTCAAGCTGCTTCACAGCGATCAATATAAGACTCTTCCAAGCAAATCTCTCAATTATCCGAATAAACCTTCAACAACATTGTGGCATCTCTCTCTAYTCTAAAGCCTTAAATTACCGAAGATAATTATACATTCTCCAAGGACAGAAATAACAGAACGAGCAAACGCTTGTAACTTGCTCTGCCAATCTCTGCAGTCTAAAAACCGGATGACTACCACAGCTGTTGAGCACCTCACCGCCCAGAGAGGCGACTCAACCATAAATAAGCTGGCAGTCTAACGTAAGTGTGAAGTCTAATAAGCCCTAGGTCCTAAACGTTGTATCTGTTTTTAGCACCCTTGTCTTGTCTCTTTGCGTCCTCCTGTAGCAACAAAAAAAAGGCTTTAGTAGCGTGGAAACAGTACATGACATCACTTCATGTTATCTGTTTAATAAAAAACCTTATTGTTGGCCGCTCATTGACATATTAAGACAGGGCTGAAAGAATATCTATCGCTGATCACCAAGTTCAAACAAACAACTGCATAGATCAAGTCCTTCACCGCGTATGAGCCGTTAAGTGTCATCGGATTTTAAGAGTAGGCAGTACAAAGGCAACAGAGGAAGCCAATACAAATTTTAGAATAAGTTGATACTGTAACTCACATGTACTAGATAACCAAGCTTGTCATTGTAGTCCAAAACATCCTTCCACTGCTTCCCAATGCTAACCTGCAAGCTCCASAAATGACCCTGTATTAGCTGCCACTCACTCTSAATGCCTAGCTGACCAGRGAGGACAACTAACGTACGCTGCTATAACACAAATACAATTTATTTGCATCAATAGTCGAGGAAAGCCATCCACCAGGATTCTGCGACACTGAGGCCTAAAAGTACAGTATAGTAGACACTTTAACAGATCACATCAACCATCCCTGCACAACACTCCCCACCTATAACCAAAAGAAATACCAAAGCTGGAATTTTGTCTAATTCCAAAATTTTCCTCAACCAATAAACCAGGCTCCGGACTGCGGATATGAAAATAACACTACTTCATGCGTATTTTGGCTGCAACGTCCCGTGCCTGAGTGAACCAGCAACGATCCAGTTGGACCTAAACCTAAACTATCAATCTGACATATGCTCGTTTCAACTGAATAACCCACCTGAGCAGCCTCGTTTGATGCAGTCTTCGTCCAAATAGCGATTTTATCCTGTGCCCTCCTCACGCTCACAACTGCTCCACAAATTTCATCGCCTTCATCGAATTGCTCTCCGATCATCGCCAGCAACTGCACACATGTAAGCACATTTTAATGTTCGAACAGTTCACAGTACTATAAAACAGGATACGATACCGCTAAATCTAGTGTGTACAAAAGGACTGATGAAAAAATGAAGAATGCTGAAACAATGACAGCTTCCCCGTGATCCTCACGTTACATACGGGAAATTCAAAATACACAGAAACTACGCTCAGGGAAGGGGTATCATACAGTGTGAAGCCAGTAGGTGTCAAGTGCGGCCTTGCCGCTACTTCTAGGAGGCTGGGCAGTCCATTTTCCACCATGAGCGCATTTAGGGTCCTCCCACTTCGGCTCAATTCCAGCCTTGAAGCAGTGGAAATCAGCACCCGCAATCAGCTTGCTAGGTTGCAAAACATTGTTGTACAGGCTGCAAACGAATAGAACCATAATCACGTAAGTATACCCTAAGAAATCAGATTCACCGCCGCCACAAATGCGACACCCTAGGTAACTGCAACCGATAGTAACATACTAATCGCAAACCGTGACGCGACTACCAAACCTAGTCGACCGCTTTCGATTCGAAGCATATCATGTGAACAGAAACGCACAAAGATCCACCAACGACGTCAAAGTAGCAAAATCATTAAGAGGCGAAAACCTCCCCGTGTAAACCAAGGCAGAGAGTACATACCACCARAATTCCTCGACRGTCTGAAACGTGTAAACAGGACGAAGGGAGCTTCCCCATGTCGCCTGCTTCTGCTTCCCATTGGGGTTGTCAAACCAAAATGTCCACGAATGCTCCAAAGGATGCTTCTCCACCTCTGCTGGACRATCTACGGGCTTGTCCACAATCTCTCCCTCCTCCAGCCCATCGTCGAGCTTGGAATCGTCCAAYCGCAGGGCCTCGGTGCTTGCTACCAACTCGTCAGCCATGGCTAGTTTTGCACGTCTTCTTCGATTCTGAGACAAAAGAAGTCCGAAAAAGCTTCAGACACGAAAAGTGCTCACCAGCTCTAGATTCAGAGCGTGTGCTTCATCTGCAAAATACCAAAAGAGATGCGGAGTTCGCAGTAGCTCAAGAACTGAGCACCTGAGCAAAATTTCAAAGCACACTTGGGCTTCCTCCAAACCCTAGAGGGTTTTCCATCCCCGGAACGGGACGGGACGGGTCGGGTCGGCCTCCTCGCCATTGGATTAGCGATTCTGGTGCTGGACCAAAAATAGCCCTAGATAAGCAACTGCCTCCAGGAGAGATCAGGAAGCGTAAACTTTAAATTTTTTTAATGAGTGGAGATATTAGTATAAAAATTAATTATAGGAATTGGATTAACATTTTTTTGAAAAATTCTACACTAGTTATGAATTTTTTGAAGTGATTTGCTTTTGATTTCATAAGTACCATCGTGCTACTCGCAAATCAACACAAATGCAATATAAAGTGAATCCATAATGGTCATGTGATTCACCTTAACTTTTGAAGGATATTGAGGCTAGAAATTGGAGGATGCGTGATTTCATTGTTCATTATAGAAACATAGAATGCACTTGTAGGTTCAATAATTGAAGCAATTTTGGTGAGTACTTGATCATGAGGGGTTGCATCCTTTGAGGGTTAAATGATTACAACATTCTTCCGAAATGGTTATAGTGACAAGGTCTTGAAATAGCCACATTATCAATATTTGATACTTAAAAAAGTGCAAGACCTTGTTGTAGCCTCTAAGACACTCCCAAGTAGTCACTTGAATATCCCAAGAGTACCATGGTCATATCTCAACAATGCCAAGTACTTTAGTTATCCAAACAAGGTATTGATACATATTTTTATTATTTGTGAACCTTATCCCTATTTATTTTCATTCCTATTTGTAATCACAACAATTGCGTACATATGGATTCAAAATGTTGAGTCTTGGTGCAGGATTCTATTGTGCTACTAGGCTCCATTGTAATTTTAATTAGAAGCCAAAAATTCCACTTTCCTTGAGAAACACATGACAACACTTACAAATGAATCTTTCTAGATTGAAGTCAAAGTTTTTCTATTTTTTTTTGCTATCTTTATTCGAAGCATTATAGGTTTCCATCTTTGTGGTCCCAACTTAGTTTCTAATAGTACCTCATTGAGCTTATTCTTTATTTGTGAAACATCATCTTTGCAGAAATATAGATGAGTCTACAACTTCAAGGAAATATTGAAGTTTATGTCCAATGGTCAATTTGTGAAATATGTGTGCTTTTAACTATAGCAATTGATTAGGTTGCCCCTAAATCTCTTTGTTTCTTTGCATTTCATTGCAGTAAGTGCATGGAAGATGATTAGGAATTGGCAAAGGATTAAGCCTCAAATGTTTGTCAGTCCATGTAATTTCAATAAACACAAATCTTCCTTGATGCAAGGCTAGTCTAGATGGATTTAGATGCACCTATGACAACTCTAATCCTTGTGAGATGGGGCTAGCTGGTGCAGCCACTTTTCAGTGCATAGAATTCACTCAATTAACTTCCTTGCATAGTAATCCTTGTGAGATGGGGTTGGCTGGTGCAGCCACTTTTCAGTGCATAGTGACACATTGTCACTATGCACTCCCCCCCTCACACCAATTTTTATTTAAAATTTTTTATTTTACCACCCCCACTCACCCCCACCTATCATTTAGAATTTGATTTAAATTTTTTTATCTCACCCCCTCACCCCCCCCCCTCTTGTAATCTTCAAAATCAAAGCTTTTGACAAACAATATGGGACAATTGATACCGAGTGTCCGTATTGAGTATCCGTATTGAATACCTGTATTTGTATTCAATAACCCATATTCAGTACCCGTATTCGTATTCTGTATTTGTATTCAGTACCCGTATTTAGTACCCGTATTTAGTATATCCATATTCAACATATCGTATTCAGTATATGTATTCGTATTCAGTATTTGTATTTTATATTTGAATGGCTCAGATTAAATTTCACAAGATCAACGTCTTGTGATTTTTTGAAAAATCAACAACAATTTTGGGGGTAAGCATTTGTTTTTCAAAAAAATCAAGGGCTCACAAATTTTTTGAGAGAGGAAGGGGGGAACTTATGGGAAACTGGGGTGCAAAAACTTTTCAGTGCATAGTAATCCAAGTCTTCACCATAAGCAATAGACTCGACTTAGTGGTATTTGCATGCAATTGCAAAATAATGAAAACCTTGTATGTTTTATGCCATGATGATTGCAAATCCTATAAAATACTATTTGTTAATTTTACTTATTGATTCTTACATGTAACAACTTGGAGAACAATTAATCAAGGTATCAAATACTACAACTATGAAACACCAATTACTATAATAACAATACAAAAAATCAATATAAAGAATAAACAACAAACATTGAAAGACTGAAGGAAAAACAGGGATCTTTAGAGAGAACATTAGCTTGAGTGCAATTATAGACTAATGTGGCAGAAGAAGAATGTAGCAAGTAGAAAACAAATTATTGCTCTAATTGCAACAAGCCTTGCTAAGAAAAACAACTAAGGTGGGAAGGACAACAATTAGTTTTTCATTGTATTTTAGSATTTTAAATTGAAAACCAATCTCCAAGTCAATAATATCTTTGTTTGTTGTTGATTTGCATGCAAACTTTTGTTCACTACAAATACTCATATGACTATTTAAAGTCTTMATTTGAAATATTTGACTAAATATAATCATCTTTCTAACACATTTGAAATGAAATCAAGAATCTACCTTTGTTTGATATACTCTGTTTATTAAAATTTTGGACCTATGAAACATTTCAATTGAAAAATATGAATTTTTAAGATCCCTCTATCAAACAAGCTTTTATTACAAATGAAAAAATTCTTTTATCTTTAGAAATGATAGAAAAATAGTGGCTCAAAATTGAATTTGCTTTTGAAATTTACATTTAAATTTGAGTATTAATATTTTTTATGTAACCAAAATTTAAATCAATTTGATTCATGTGTGTACAACTTAGTTTGCTTTTGGATTCAAGTTTGGGTCATGAAGAATTTCACAATTTTGTACACACCATTCTTGCATTTTATACAAGAAGTATACCTTTGAGTCATTAGTAATCACTCTCTAAAATCACAAAAGTTTGAAAAAGAAAAATGAAGGTGAAAGGAATGGAAGAAAATGACAAAATTAGATTGCATTTCTTCTTAGTTATAAAGAAAGAGAAGGAGAGAAGACACAACCAAAGTAAGAAATACAAAAATAGAAGAACACAGAAGGAAAACGCTTATTTAATTTGTACCAACATGGGCCCAAAAGAAAAACAAAATAAGGAAATAACTAGGGGAAGGAGAGATACACGTATAAGACATTCACTATCTAACTTTCAAGTAGAAGAAGGTCATGCCACTAGGAAAAACGTTTAGAGACCTAAAACCATTGTGAAGGGGGGAGATTTAAAAAAAAACAATTTTGATTAAAAGTGGAATACAATAGGTTCAAATAAGGAATTTAATAGAGAATATTTTTCTAATAATAACATTAGTAGTACAAAAATCAGGTATACTATTTCCATCACAATTATTGAAAATATCAATGATATTATTTTTGAAACATTTGTCCTACTATAAAGCATGCATTGATCACCTAGAATACACACATCACGTGTTTAAAATTTTTATTGATTAGGGTGGTTGCAAGAAACACTTCACGTTTTTGTCTCAAAAACGCAGTTTTTGGCTATAGGACTAGCTGTACTAAGTCGTACTACTGGAACTATGTGTTAGTGGTGCGCCTATCAATGTACACCGTCGATTTTGGACGCCTGCATATCTACACCGTTGATTTAGTACTATACAATACTATGTAGTACTATAGAGTGCTACGGAGTACTACAGAAGCCACTGGGAGCAAAAAAGGGGTATGTGAACCTTTTCATTTTTAATAATTAAAAAATAAATAAATAAAAACAATTTTGCTAAAGAAGGTTGCGCTCGCATTGCACTAAAAAAACCATGTAGGAATGTTTTCCCTCTTCAATTCCTTTGTGCAAAGGAAGGTGACTTTGACCCCATATGTACAATCGACATATTGCTATTTTCATAAAAACTCATTGTGAGTCCTTTCAATGTTAGTAGACCTCCAACATGTCCAATTTGTGGCTTCTTACTCATGTGGAGGACATAAAATAGCATATTTTCAAATTTACTGTGGTAGGTACATGATTTCCTACTATTCAAATAGACCATGAAATTTTCAACTCTTGATCATTAAATTTGGATATTCGCAATGTAGTGAAAACCCCAAAATCTCAAAGTGTGACAAATTAAGAAAAATAGATTTAAAATATAAACTGATTTATTTTTAATTCTAAAAAATAAGGGATCTGATTACCATAAAGTTAGACATGTTCAATAAAAATTTCATGTTCATTGGACTTGTGCTTCAGAAGTTATACTCCAAATTAACAAGATCACTTCAATTGTGACCGGAAATAGTACCACCCTTTCTTGCAATCACCCGATAGCATTGGTGAATCTAACCATATGGATGGAATTTAAAATTTCAAGTCTACAACTTTTATATGTATATCACTTCCAAAATATTCTTCCAAATAGTGCTTCATGATGATTTTTCCCAAATTGTCAAATTTGAAGACAAATGTAGACATTTAGGGGTAAAAGCATTCCTGACTTTGCAAAAATTCAATTTGTTGTAAATAAGGTCAAATGATACTTTCAATAGGCAATAACTTGGAAAAGTATACCAAAATTACTCATTCACACAGCAAACTTAATGAAAGTGAAGTGTATTGAATTATATTTATATTTACTGTATCTACAAGATGTGCTAATCCTGGTGATGTCCACTTACGACATCCACCACAATAGAGCAGTGAATGGTATCTCGTAATACACTGGCCGTCTATGGCCCAAAGCACTTTGGAAGGAAAAAAGAAAAGAGAAACTTTGCACCTGAACACACGGGAAGAGTCCATACGGCAAAGTGCCACCGAGTACCGACGATTGCACTGACAGAGGATGAGCTCAGGAAATATCAGACGCCAAAGAGAACGACAAGTGACGCCAAACCTGGCACGTATGGACTGGAGGAGGATACGGTAAATCCTGGTAACGCGTCCTCGTTGTGGACGTCACCAATCTTATTGCAAATCTTCATCTCAGCAGAGGAAGTCGATAAAAGCGAGGGAAGGACAGTTTTCCATTCTGGCTACGGATGATGCACACAGGTTGCGCATACCACGGGAATCCGAGGRAACCTACAATTAACGGATGGTTTCTAGTAATCTGCAGAAATATTCACGCTTGAGCCACGCCTGATAATATCACCTTTGGAGATTTTAATAATCATCCAATACACTACATGAGTTTGATACAACTACAGAGAAATCAAACTCTGGAGTTGACAGCATCGAGCTACTTTCCTAACGAAAACTAGAACTTATGCGCGCACTAGTCTTAGAACAACATGCTTTCTAGTAAAGATCATTGGAATGCAACCAGAATGGAGTAGAAAAGTGACCACGCCACTTTAAGAACGCGGTGAACACTCATAAAATCTAGGTGCTGCTGCAGCAATTCTCTACCAGATGTTAATCACTAATTAGACCCCAAAAGGTCAGTCAGATGCACATGTACTTATAATCACAACCGCTTAGCTCGAATTTTTAACCACACCCATGCATACGTCGTTTCTCATCACCCAACAGCTCACATTGTTGCCTTATGTGAGCTTCAACACTCACATGCCGCTGAAACTCCGCGTCGTCGATCGAGCTGCGTTTAGGATTCTGATATGGAAACACAGGGACAAAGAGGTTCTCAGCAGGTATTAAATTTGGTGCTTTCCAGACAACCATTAGCTCATTATAAATGCAAGGACAGAAAATGCCACGTACAAAGAATTATCAAGGAAGGAAGACTGCGTAATGGGTACCTGACGAAATTTGAAAATTGCGAAATGTTCACCGAGTTGGTGCCGCTGCACGTTAACATTGCRCTATGCGAGTCCTCTACAGACCTGGAGATTTATGCCCCAAAGATCCATGAATTCTCAGTTTGAACGTAAATTTTTTTGACATAATCATACCTCACCCGTCCAAATATTCTCTCAACCCTGATCACGTTCCAAATTTATGCAGAATAAAATGAAGAGAATTGCAGCGGACACTAGTTCAAACAAACGAACTCCTCCATCCTTGCCATCTCAGCAGACAACAACTACAATTCAATCACAATCTCAAAGGGAACTAGAGGAAGACATGCCCCTGAAGRTAAACCGTCTAAAACTGATTCTTGAGAATAGTATACCGAAATTGCATTGCTCAAGTACCAAAAAAGAAAATAGTTAAGGCTTCAGAGAACCCCCCCCTGCAGCCACAGTTCTGTCTCATTAATGTGCTTCTATACTTATCATTTGATCCGCGACAAACAATTGTTCTGATCGAGAAAAAACAAGCAGATACTAGACGTACCTGGACGTTGTGGAGCACGGGTGAATATGCTTGTTTCTGAGATGAAACTCTGAAATCAAACATGATTCATGGTCGATAATGTAGCCCAAGAAGAAAGACGGACCCCTATAGGTTAAAGAGGTATAGTGGCCACCCATACTACAATCCACAGTATTTTGATGGCTCGCAATTCATCTKCCTGTTAGTAGGACGACATGGGGAACCATCTGAAAGGCGAAGTGCCAATGCCATCTGAATCTTCACCAACAGTAAAAGGTGAACAGGAAGAGTACAATTGTTATCAACAGTATCTTTCTGCAGAGAGAGCGTGAGGCGAAAAGCCCAGGCCCGCAGTAGGATTCCAATAATTGTCTCAGCATGGTGATGAGCACCACGGACTCACAGTGAGGGAGAAACCAAATCGTCGAGTCGCCGCAAATCCCGCAATCTGATCCGATTCCTTAAAAGTTATAGAAACAGGCGACAGGGAGAAGAGGAAATGTTCCAAAAGAGTGAGGTACTACAGATAACTGCACGAGCCATGGTCCAGGCTTAGAAGAAAAAGTCCCGCATGCACACGTACAGAAACGTGGAAACTGACTTCTTTCTGGCAAGAAGATTACGTGCGGAAGCATCCAAATCTAGTAACCTGACATTTGGATTCTAAATGATTTAGTTCTCCCAACGTCGACAGACGAAGCGTCTGTTTGTCCTCTCCTCAAATTTGTCGACCTGGAATAGGACTCGTGCGGACTGCATGACTGTTGCAATCAACAACTCAATCGGATTCCATGTCTGCGATGACTAAGCTGACGTGATGCTGTAGACACTTATCAAGCGACAACTTTCCATGTATGCTTGTGGAATATGTACCTAATCACGATCTCCTTTGGTTATTAGGCAATAGGCATGATCCATATCGAAGCATCTGCTTGCCTCCTCTTCTGTTGAACATCACGAAACATCTCATTATGGCAGTTGTACCACCTCCATGGATGACCCGCAAGGTGAGTAATGAGGCTCTTCTTGAGATATGCCGAAGAAATTCAAAAGTTTGTAGTATTCCCAGTACTACCTCGGAATGCAACAAAAGTCAGTGAACGTTTTTGCAATCACCATTTCTTTTTTTGAAAACTTTACATTTAAATATAAAATATATTTCGAGTAAATTTGGAGTAAACTTCATAGAATAGAGTATGCATTCAAATTGGAATTGGAATTTTATTGGTGAAAATTTTTTTATCAATCCTATAGTGCATTCAAAATACCTTGAATTTTACATGAGTTTAGATTCACACGTATGAATTATAAAATGGATATGACAAGCTTAAAGTGTTACACAAACTCGTTTTGATTTAGAAACACCAAACATTAGTGTAGCCTCTTACCATGCTATAACTCTAGTAATGTTCATTGAACATACAACCACAATAAATCATCTATGTTTTAGGAAATTTTAACTGTATAAAATTTAATAGAAATTAAATTGTAGGATTTTTTTTATTGTAACTAAAATGCATTTAAGATCACTTTGACGGACAAAATGAAAGCTTTACTAGTGAACAATTTGAAACAAATAAGTATATTATACAACCCAAATATCCTAATGGGATCATATAGTCCACTAAAAGGACAAATGAAACATTGGGGAGATTAATATGATCTTGATTTTCAACTTGACTTTCGAAAGATTTTAGATAAAAGGAAGAATAGGTGACCTTCAAAGGAAAATCATTTCATTTTAACCCCTAAAGGACCAAGCTGTGCTTTTGGCAATATAGCAATTTTGGGCAGCTCACTAAAAATGGAGTTTTCATTATTTTTCTTTGAAATTTTTACACAACATGTGTCCGAGGAGTAGCTTTAAGGCCCAACAATTTTCATAACATTTGACTACACTATTAAAAAGTTATTGCATGGTGTGTGATTTTCTTTGAACTTTGGGCAGCTCGGACAACCCCAAAAACTTCTTTAAAAATCACTTTTTGAAAAAATAAAAATTTGGAATTGTTTCAATACAATCATATATAAGTGGAAAGCTTTTAATCATTCCATTTGCATTATTGAGCTAAAGTTATGAGGAGAAGTAGTTTGTGGGTAAGTATTCCAAAAAAACGCAGCTCAGTTGGTCCTTTAGAGGTTAATTGGTGCCTTAGAAAAATTGTTATTCCACCAAAACAAAAACAATCAAATCACTAATAAAGAATGCAAAGTATTGGGGATTAAAAAAATTGTTTCTCATAGAATGAATTTAGATCTATATAAAAAACTTGGATTAATAATGTAAGAGTTATAAAGAGTCGATTTATTTCCTAGGACAATCTCACTATTAAGAATGCGATGCTTTCAACTCCATTTTCAAATTATTTAGTAATAGTTTTTTTATCCATCTTGGTTTTAATTGTGTTAGATAACTTTGTAGATACTAAAAAAAAAAATTATTATTTCCTAGATTTTCAATTTATCTACAGAATAAAAAATTTAAGTTTAAGAGATCGAAAGTCATACGACCTAGTAAGCCTTAGAATTATGAAACAATAAACGCAAGACCAATGAATGTTCTCCCAAATAAAATTAGATTTTAAAATTCAAGAAAAAATACAAAAGTATAGCTAAAACAAGGATATAGAAGTGTGAGGGATAGGTTGTTGAGACTAAGGACCATTGTAACCTTGACTTTCTTGTCTATTACTATCTAACTATCTAAGAAGCTCTTCAAAAAACTTCTTCTACCTAGAAAGCTCCTTAGAGCAGCCCCAGAGCAACACGGCCAAGCAACAGTGTAAGTGTTGTGTGCCACTGATTTTCTTCTGACAAAGAATTTCAATGGCATACAACACTTAGAGTGTTGCTTGACCGTGTTGTTGTAGGGATGCTCTTAACCACTAAGAGACCAAACAACATTTTTATGGCAACATTGCAATTCTTGGGAACTCACTGCGAACGGAGTCTTCATTTCTTTTCTTTAAAATTTTCATACAGCATGTGACTAAGGAGTAGCTTTTAAGACCTAAAAATTGTCATGAATTTTGACTATATGGATAAAAAATTATTGTGTGACATGTAATTGTCATTGCTTTGCAAGTAGCTTAGGTAGCTCAAAAAAATCTTTGAATTTTTTTTTTTTAATATAAATTTAATTGTTTTTTTAGATTTATAATTTTGTGGAAAGATTTGAATCATCCCGTTTTGATTAATGAGAGGAATTTTATGAGGACTTTTAGTCTGCAAGGAGTTATGGATTGTCTACTCTAAAACAAACTTTGAAGTCTTTTGAAGTCAATTTCCAATAGTTTTTGAAAAAACTCAAATCATCTTAGGATATCAATAATTTATTACAACATTTGCAAACATTGGTATTGGCATTTTCAAATCCATAACTAAATTCTCAACAATTTTGTAATTTGAATCATTTTCTACTTCTTTTTCATTATTATTTTGTTCCTAAATGTTGTACAATTTCAAATGATCTCAAAAAATTTAAGCATGTAGCCTTGAAGAACAAATGCAAATAAGCATTACCAACATGGATATTTTTTCATACAAATGTGACTCTAGGAAGTGCAACTGCCCTACTTTTTGCAAGGTGAAAAAAAAGACTTCTACCAAGGTCTAAATAATGGAGATGTTAAAATGTTAGTATTTAAATTAAAATTAAAAGTTTCACCCTGCACTTGGGCATATTAAATGTCCCAAATACAATCTCTAAGACCTTCTAAAAGTAGTACAAAATTATTTGGGAAGGAATCTCTACGGAATGGGAAGCCTCACTCTTAACCGTTAAATTTTTTGGTCATTTTCAAGGTGTTTTGATCTTGATTATGTAAGTTATAAATAAGTGAAGCTCAAAGTAAGATGAGTTATTTTTAGGCTAAACTAACATTAGGATCTTGTAGAAAGACAAATCCTTATCATCTCTACATAATTTGGCTTTAATCCAAGCCATAGATCAAAAGAGTATAATGTAAAAGTGAAAGGTATTACAAGGAAATCGATGTTTTGGAGTAGTTGAATTGCACTTTTTGACACATAACATTTTAGACTGTTGACATACTACTCTCATTCTCAAGGTAACCAAATTCCGCATGTATGGAAACAAGTCTTGTACTTTGAGGACCAAAAATGAGTGAGAAAATGGTCTTTTATTTTTATATTTTTTATATTTTTTATATTTTATATTTTTTTGTTAGAAAATTGGTCTTGCAATAGTGACTACTTCATTGATAAATTTCAGAAATTATGAGATAAAAAAAAGATTTGTCAAAAATTTGGAGCCAAAATTCAAGCCAAAATTCAAGCCAAAATTTGGAGCCAAAATTCAATCATGGTAGAGTAAAAGAACATACAAAAAGACACACAACATGGAAACAATTTGAAGCACGGCTCAAGTCCGAGTGTAAGATGTGTATTCTAGTGGTTGTTGCTATACATAGACGAAAAAGAGAGAAAAAAACACATGCTTCCACCTCATTTTCTAAAAATCCATATCTAATGCCTCTATGACCCTAAACCTTAGGCCACACACTTTGAATTTTTTTGTAAATTCAATAGTGAATCTTCTTCTAAGTTTTAATACACCACTTCATAGCCAACTTTATTCAACAAAAAGGTTCACAAGTGGAATTGGCATCTAACCCAAGTCGTTTCATATTTTTTGGAGCTTTGTGGAATTAGTTATGAATTTTTGAAGTTGTAGAAAAGTGCATTTCAATGGGCTTTAAAACCGACCACCTCCTCAAATGTAGACTGCTTGTACATTGAAGAGTGCAAAATGTACCTCCAGAGCCTGATTGGTTTTAGAACCTGCTGCATTTTCAGACCTCCTACCTTAATCAATTTGTATCTAAAAGTTATATTATTCTTTTGGACGAGGATCACTCTCTGGACAGGATGCAAGGAAGCAAGTCTATCAGGGTCGGTCCCTAGAGCAGGACGTTAAATCCTCCATTTGAAGTGGGCCCAGAAGGATTCACCAGAGGCAAAAGTAAAAAAAGACCACTATTTTGAGCAGTGCTTAGGATATGGTTCAGACCACTTCTAGCTAATTTGGGGTCTTTAATTGCAAATATGAATTCAGAATTTGCAAAAAAATATTATGAGAAAAATAAAAAATTCCAGTATTTTCACCCAGGGTAATTCCAGCCTGTTGGGCCCACTTCAAATGGAGGACTTAACGTCCTGTGTCCCTGGATACGAAAATTGTTAACTTGCTAAAAACATCAGCTAAGATAACAACCATCAATATTTGGCCGGGGTGAACTGACCCTTCGCTTGGCCACTCGGTAAAAACCTGAATTTTTTTATTTTACTTGCATGATATTTTTTGCAAGTTCTGAAATCAAAGGCCCCAAATTAGTGCAAAAGGTAAATTATTTGGGCCCCAAACAGGGGGCTTTTTATTTTACTTGCAACCCTAGAATGACTTGGAGTGGCGAGCGAGGGGGACAGTCCACCTCCGCCCAAAATTCCTTGCAGGAACTTGTGGTTTTTGAGATTTTGATCAATACCAATGATCTGGAAAAACCAGAGGCTAGTTCGAAGTTAGCCGGAGGAATTGGAAAAAAAATTGGTTGCAATTTGAACACATTGGCAAAAAAACATGTAGAAAGAGACAGCCAATGTCTATCAACATTGAATAGACTTTCAAAGATAAATGTATGGGATTGTCACAACAATTGGACTTATATAAAAGCTACGGGGACTCCAACTTTCTAGGGGAGAAAATAGCCCTCTAACGTTGGTGAACAATGTTATAGAGTCTTTTTTGCTCCCCCAGCATTCCAACAAGTGGGACTCTCCGTAGCTTTGAAATTTTGCAAAGTCTTGTTGAATTACAAATGAGAGAGTTTGTGATCACTAAAACYCCCCYTTGCACTATACCCAYTTTYCTCAAAYCCAATGTCCAACCATTARCTYRCGCAAACCTATCTAATTGGGCACCCAATAACTTCCTTTACATTATAACTTAATTCTTCCTAGATATTTAGGAGTGAATGAAACCTTTACCAAGAGGGAGAGAATCAAGGCCAATCAACAATATTATGTTGATTCATGGCATTTTGACTTATAGCAAAAAAAAAAGTAGGATTTTGATTTTTTTGCAAATTAAATTTTTTATAAATTTTTAAAAAAAAATTTTATCATGCTTGTTTGAACGGAAACAATTTAAAAACAAAGGTGAGACCAATGGAAGGAGGTCCTAGCATAACCTGAATTGGCAACAATGTTTTTTAGGTTTTTGCCCTCCCTTGCAAACTGTGCCTAGGGACAACAATTGGGTCATTGCTCAAGGGATTTGTTGTCTAGCTTCGCTAATTGGGGAGGGATGCATGAGTTTTTAACCAAAAACACCTAGACCCAAGCCCAACTGGGATGACATATCTCGAAGTTGCGTTAAATCATGCTAAAACAACTTGGTTCAAGACCTCTCGCTTGTGCACCATGTATCCAACTAAGGCTCCCAAAATTCTCTATAAGTATGACAATGTTTGATTCCGCACTTTCCTATTTGGATTGGAACAAGGATTACGACATCACTTGGTAGCTTAAGAAGCATACTTGTGGGTCTTTTGTTTATGTTTGTTGTGGTTATGGGTTTCATATTTGATGTGAGTTAGACCTTCTCCAAGGCTTTACCCTCAGCTTCTGATGTTTGTTCTTGGTTTACACTTCTTGGAATAAATTCCTTCTTCCAAAAATATAAAAAAATATAAAAATGAGAATCATCAATTACCTCTACAAACTATTGTTGTATTCAACATTGGCTTCCTACTAATTGACCTTGTTATATTGTGTTGCTACTGAATTGTATTATTAGATCCTAAATTTGGACAATGGTGAACAAAACTTAATTTGGGCCTATTTCCACCAAAGAACTTTGAGTTGGAACCCAAAGAAATGGAGTGCTTTGATTGGAAGATAGCTGTAGTACCTAGCTTTTGGGTTTACACCAAATAAAACTTGGGTTGTAGCCCATCATTTATTTAGTGGATGAAAATCCTTGCTGGAATACACGGCTGAAGTGGATAGGGATAGTGACTTCATGGACCTAAGGCGTGTATTTTTGGGGAAGGTCTTAGAAATATTCAATCCCCAAATCAAGGAAGAATTTTAGTGGAGACTTTTTTCAACCAATCATTCATATTTGTTTATTGCTTATTTCTGAACATTTGTGGACTGATTTTGTTTACTAGATTGTTTTTGGCCTAATTCTTCACGGTCTTTCTTGGCCTTAAAAAATTCAGCCCAAGTGCACAATGGGCCATGACTCATCTCTTTCGACTTACACCAAATGTTTGGGCCGCTATCCAAGCTTACTTATGAGTCCCAAGTTTCAAACATGGTAAGGTAGATTGCTTTGAAAGCAACCATTTAAGAGCTAATAGCTTTTTTAGGGAAGTCAACCCCTTGAAACAATTTTCATTAAATTTTCATGCGAAGAAAAAAGGAGTTGCATCTAATACAAGTCATTTGATATTTTTTGGGCCTTCAAAGAATTAATTACAAAGTTTTGAAGTTGTAATGCAATGGTCACTGAAAACAACCACCTCCTGAAATGTACAGTGCTGGTACATTGAAAAAAGAAAAATATACCTTTGTAACAAGATTGCTTTTATAGCATGCGCGTTTTAAGAGCAAACTCCCTTATCCCACTTAACTTACAATGGTCTCATCTATTGAACATGGCACTACTTGCATGCAAAAATTCCACATTTCTAAAAACTTGCGCTCCAAATATGCACAATTGCTTATTTGATCAGAAATGGGTTGCCTCCCCTAACTTACTTGTAATAAGTCACTTAAGTGTACACCTTAACATAAAGATAAATAAGCTTATATTAACTTATGTAAGAACTTATATGGACTGTTGCCTCTTTGCTCTGCTGACAGTTTTTTTTAAACAAACGAATGTAAGGAAAGTAATGACAGTTGTCTTGGTTTTAGAAAGCATCAATCAAAACGACTAGAATTGTCAATGTGCTTCCCAAAAAAGGAAATC
This sequence comes from Pleurozium schreberi, assembly GCA_006891605.1. NCBI lineage: Eukaryota > Viridiplantae > Streptophyta > Bryopsida > Hypnales > Hylocomiaceae > Pleurozium > Pleurozium schreberi. The sequence goes on along the minus strand of VACF01000756.1, from coordinate 143,217 downwards.
ATCAATCTAAGTAAATGACGGGCCTAAATGTTGGATTGCATGGGGCACAGTAAGTTAGAATATAATTTAGACAAAGACGCCCTACAGTCATAATATAAGCTTATTATTAGCCCATACTGTACAAGGTTTGTCAGAAAGGTTTGTGTGTGGGGGGGGCTGGTTTACACATTGATGATTGATTTAACTTAGTGGACATCAAGACAAACAGACAATTCACATCATGATAAGGGAAGGGGAAAACACAGAAAACCGTGAAAAGGAGCAATTCTGCATAAGGTAAGGTGCTCATAAAGCGACCCTTAAGGGCTGGGTTGGCTTTTGTGACGAGTTTCAAATGCTCAAAAATATTTTCCTTTATTTTTAACTTGAAGACAAATGGATGCAGAATCTACCACAAGTCATTTCATATTTTTTGGAGCATTTATGAATTAGTTATGAATTTTCAAAGAACTCTGTCCTAGAGCCCTATTTCTGATTTGTAGCCCCTACTAAATCCACACATGCACGGTCTGAAAATAGATATGGCTTTACTAGAAAACAAAGCATTGCCGCATGCAAAAAGTAATAGAGAAGGTTTCAAAATGCAACCCTCTGTAAAACTTAAATGGATGTTTGATTTAATTATAATTTCAGATTTTTTTAGTATGTGTAAGAAGGTAGTTGGGCCGGCAAATCTCATTTTGAATTTTTTTTTAATGAATACCTATCCACTTAGTTAGAAATAAACACACCTTGGCTCTTTATTTTTTTATTTTTTTGAAACAAAGGAAAAGGAAATTCATTGCCAAAGAGAATACAGTACAAACCAACCAGCCACAAGTGGCCTGGAAAGGAAGAGAAACGACAAAGACACAGAAAGGACAGACTCAAAGACACGAGAACTCCGCCTTTGAGGAGCTCGCGAGCCAAATGTGCCATGAGACGCAGCGCAGGGAGGGGCCGCAGGCCCCGCCCGGCCGGCAAGGACACGACTGGGCGCCTCATCCGGTTCGACACCTAGGCTATTAAACCAACCATTGGAGATGTATGAACCATCCTTTAAAGTACAAACCAAAATTAATTACACTCTTATATAATCAATAGATGATTCTTTGACCATCACTTGTCCATTTTAGAGCCTCCTATAGGACGGTTTGAAGAAGAGGGACGCTTTTAGAGCACACTCCTATAGTTGGAGGCACCTTTATAAAGAAAAAACATTCCAGGAGAATTAGCAATTAAAAATCATGATTTAAAATAATAGTAATAATAATATTATTATTAATATTAATATTTTTAAGATAATATACATGAATATCATGAAAATAATAATAAAAATAAGAAGAAGAAGAAGAATATTAATAATAGTTTTAAGACAATACATATGAACACTAAATTTCAAGTAGTTCGTATTTAGTGTTGTATTCACCACCCCTTAATTCATATATTTAGGCTTATATTTTTTTCATTGCAATTTGATGAAATAATGTGCAACACTAAATGTAATTTTGTATGATAATTTTATCCAATAATTGACAAATAGTGTCTATGTTGACATTTACTCTCATAACACTAACATGATTGTTGACATTTAGTGTTGTGCTTCGTAATTAGTGTTGTCAACACTAAATACCATTATTAGTGTAGTTAGCTACCCTACTTCCATTCTTCTCTATCATATACTACACCTAATTGTATCCCTAAACTTTAATTAATGTGTCCTCCAAACTTTTAATTCTAATTTGCTGACGCGTTTGATGGACACAACTTAACTCTAATTGGCTTATTACTATTTTTTTGCAGTTTTGGGTCTAGGGTCCACCTATGTGATACTTTCAGTGGTATAAAGAGCCGACACTTTGAAAGATCATAGATATTAAGCGGTAGAAACATCCATTAGCGTTCATGTTCCCATTCATGTACAATGTACCATACCTAATTGCATCCATTGGCTGTAGTAAATGTGTCTTCCAAATACTTGATTGTGATTCACTGACACATATGAATGACACTTACTTAATTCTCATTTGCTGACTGCTGATTTTGGCATTGTTTAGATTTTCTCAAAATCTATTCTACATTTTTCTTAAATGGATTTCATATGCAACTTTGTCTCCAAGATTTAGTGTATATGAGTTTCACTTTCAAGAGCCCTCAACACTAGGAAAGATCAAGATTACATAGGGTATCTTTGCACAAAATCTTGAGTAGAAAAATTATAGTCATTTATTTTCCAGATCGGATTTTTGATGCTAGAGCTAGACCTTGATAGGCTACCCAAAATCCAAACTACTAAAAATAGCAACTTAGAGCATCCCCACTGCGCACCTGGCCAAAAGGGGCGGGCAACCTCAATTGGCGTGTCCAATGAGGGAGCCGGGCCTTCCTTTTTCTACTATCACCTCACCGCAACTCCGCCTAGAGACACGGGGAGGAAGTCAACATGGCCTTTACAAGTGCCACCTCACCCCCACAAAGCATGGAGAAGCAATTAATGTCCCTCGAAAAGTGAGCAAAGAACAAAATTCACCCATACTACCTCACGGGCAAGCCACCCCAATTGGCCGTCTGACCTCTACAATTGGCCGCGGCCGGCCAACTTTTTGGCTTCCCTGTGTGTCGTGGGGGAAATAAATGGGGCCGGTGCGGCCAATCCCCAAGTTTGCTTGATTGGCCTTGTGCGGTGGGGATGCTCTTAGTGAAGTTTTCTTCAGCTTTAAAGTTTTGATAACACCACATTTAGAGCCTTAGGCATTTAAGGGTTGATTAGCTGTTGAAAATAAATAAAAAATTGATTTTGCCGGGACTTGCTCCTCTGGTTCTGTGCACTCTTTCCCTTTCCATGCAATTCGTCCATGTGTTTAAAAATAAAAAAGCATGAGCTACTCAATCCTGCCCCTCCTAGCTGCATCCCCATTTAACCCATTAAGGACTGGTCGACCATTTTGGGGTTGATTTGGGTCCTTTTTGGTTTGTAGAGAGAGCATGTCAACGAATTTGATGATGCGGCAAAGGGGACGGGTCTGGGGAATTGGGAAGTGAAGAGTTTAGGACAATAACTAGGCCAATCTGAGGTGGCATGTGGCCAAAGGGTTGAAAAAACCAAGACAACAGGGGCTGAAATTACACCAAGATTTGCTAAAAATTCCTACTTCACAATGCACTTTCACCAAAAGAATTAATGCTAAACCCTATATCATGTGCAACACTTCCATCCGTACGGTTAGATCTCCGATAGGCACTTGCATTCAAAAGTTTTAAAATTGCTCTCAATTGGCCATACAAAGGATTACCCACCCCCCAAATCAACCACGGTCCTTAAAGGGTTAACCTTTGCCCATACTTGCATCCTTCATCACATGGACTTAACAGAACATAAGCTTAATTTAACTGAGGGTGGCTTTCTGCAACACATGGAGTTGGTGCCTAGAGTTGCATGTTTTTTTTGTTTTTTGCTTTTTTGGAAACTCATGGGCAATTTCTATTGATAAGGGGAAACAATATACAGAACCAGAGGGTGAGCTCTCAGCGGAGATCGATTTTACATTTCCAACATTAAAACTAATCAAGAGTAAATGAAAACCCAACGTGACATGGACAATCACAGCACAGAAAAGGAAAGGCCAACGAGGGGAAGAGAGTGAGAGGCCTAACTTAACCCCTAAAGTCCGGGGGCCATTTTTCTGCCAAAAATCACTCAAACCTATCAAAATTGTTGTAGTCATTAAAAAAACAAAAAAAATTATTTTCTTAGATATTGACCGTAGGATATTGTACTAAACTTGTCTAAGATCATGTGGTAAAATTTTTGTGATGTTTGACCGCATAGCTTGAAAGATATTAGCATTCAAAGTGGAAGAAAAAGTTTTTTTCAATGAAGATGCTCTAATTGCCCGCAAAATACGAAGCTCCATAACTTTCACATCACTAATACAAATGGAATGTTTTAAAGCTTCACATTTAGAAGAAAAAAAAATCTATGAGGAAAAAAAAAATTTAGTTTAAAAAAAAAAATTTGTTGATTTTTTTGTTGCCCGCTCTCCCCCATTTTAAGGTTATTGTGGCATAACTTTTGCTCCCAGGCACTCATTGAAATGAAAATTATATTTCCAAAAGGCTAATAAGTTAATCTATGTCATGACAAAATTTAAAAAAGTTTTGCCAAAATTTGAGTTCATAGGAACCTGCCGAAATCCATTTTGTCCCCCTGTAGGGACAACAAGACTGTAGGGGTTAAGCACCACAGCCCTCAATCGAACAACAAGTCAGTTTCTTTTTAACCCCTCATCGATGAAGGGGATGAAAAGTGTCCTTACAAAGTTTAGCAGTCAAATTCAAAGTTCTGTAACTTTTTCATCCAATGTCCAAATTCAATCAAACTTATTGGAAAAGTTGAGAATATTAGCCTAGTTTGAAGTTTAGAGGTTCAATTTGAGTTCACCACATTCCATTCTCATGGCTTTGGGGACTTGTAACTTTTGCATCCACTGTTCCAATTCAATAAATCATGTTGGAAAAGTTTAGAATATTAGTCTAGTCTTAGTGGTGAAATTTTCAAATCAATATAAGATGTACTGTTTATGAAACAAATTAAATCTTTGGATGTAGATTGTTTATTACAACATTACAACCATTGAAATTGGCATTTTTCAATTGCATTACTAAATTCTTAACGGTTCCCTATGACCCTATGTTGAATCATTCTCTACTTACTATTATTTCCTACATATTATACAGCGGTGTACCAATCAAAATGGCGTTTTCAAATTTGCAGTGACAGAAATTTCACCATTGCCAACTTTGTTACCCTCTCGAAGGTTGAATAATAGATTTTTTCAATTAAATGTTTTTGACAAGATCACCTCTATATCGATAACATTTTTACCAAATTTCAAGGGCAAAAGATTTACACAAGAAAAGATATTTGAAATCTACCAACATGTGTAGCTGCAAGAAACATTTCACTGCTGCCAATTTTGATAGCCTCCCAAGGGCTAAAATCTTTTAATTTTTGCCATGAAATTTTTGTCACATGATAAAAACCTCTATATTGATAATATGTGTGATAAATTTCAAGATCAAAAGACTTGATTACAAAAAGATATTTGAAATTTACCAACATGTGTCATTGGAAGAATCAATTTCACTACTGTCAACTTTGACACCCTCCTAAGGGCTGAAAAGTTGTTTTTTTACCATGAAATTTTTTATACAAGATTGAATCTATGTTTGTAACATATATGCTAAATTTCAAGTTCAAAATTTTTTTCCAGCAAAAGATATTGGAAATCTCCCAACATTTGTAGTTGTGAAAAACTATATCACTATTGCTAACTTTGACACCCTTCCAAAGGCTGAAAAGTTGTTTACTTACCATGAATTTTTTGTCATGCAATTATCTCTATGTTATTAAGATGTAAACCAAATCTCAAGTTCAAAAAAAATTCCCAACAAAAGATATTGGAAATCTACCAACATGTGTAGTTGTGAGAATGATTTTTTACTTCCATGTCAAACTTTGATCCACAAAATGACACTATACCAAGGGCTAAAAAAATCATTGTTCAAACTACACATGTTGCTAGATTTCCAATATTAATTGTCGGAATTTTTTTTTCAACTTGAAACTTGGCACATATATTATCAACATAGAGGAGATCTCGTATAAAATATTTCATGGTAAAAAAACAATTTTTCTACCCTTGGAAGGGTGTCAAAGTTGGCAATAGTAAAATTGTCTCTTACAATGACACATGTTGGTAAATTTCAAATATCTTTTTTTGTGTAAATCTTTTGGCCTTAAAATTTGGTAAACGTGTTATTAACATATAGATGACGTTGTGACAAAAATTTCATGCAAAAATGCCATTTTGATTGGTATTCGACTGTACAATTCTAGGCAATTTTAAACATGCACCGAACTTGGTTTGAAGAATGAATCCAAAGAAGAACCACCATGAGTTTGGACACTTTTTCATCAAATGTGACCTTCTGAAGTACAATTGCCCAATTTTTTGCATGGCCCAAAAAATAAAATTTTGTCAATTAAAACACTAAGATCTTGCAATCTATGCGGCGAATTTTTTTGAATCCTTTTCCACATCTTCTCAAGCTAGCTTCCTACAAGATCTTATAGTTACATGTGACCAAATTTTTTTTTTTTTTCAAAATGTGGTAATTGTAATAGAAATGGCAGTTTTGGAGTGTTTTTGATGAAAACATAGTCAAAAAGATTTAGGGAAAATTTTCTTTTGATCATTTAAATTTTTTTACGGGCAATATAGAAGGTCAAGTATTGAGTACTTTTATTTTTTCTTCAAAATGGTAAGTATTTCATTTTTGAGAAGTCCCTCGGGGAGATCACTCGCAATTTTTAGAAAACTACGTGAGTTAAAAGATAGGGTCCATTTAATTCAAAGGAGGAAAATTTTATATAATTTTTAGAGCTACTATAGGATCTATGAAATGCTACATCCTCTAATATATATAAAATAGGGTATGTAAAAATATCATATAGTAGGAATTTTTATTATTAAGTTAGTCTTGACAGATAGAAGTTGTACAAATTTTTTATAGTATAATGAGTGTAAGTGTAGACAAATAATTTTGTGCGGAGGATAAAATGTGCACAATAAATGTTGGGGATTTCCTCTATCAATTTGTCACTATTGTTAGATAATTTCAACTTGTCTATGAAAGTGTCAATATATGAACAATGTAAGGGCATCTAAGAATCTATTGTTTTAAGAAAAAAACGTTGATTTGTAAATCTACAATAAACACTACAAGAAAATAGGGGTATAAATGACTTGTCCACAATGATTGCAGCAACAACAGTGATTGCAAAATGATTGCAAAATGACTATTTTACAATCATTGTTGTTGGTGAAGTCATCGTGAACAAGTCATTTATACCTCTATTTTCTTACAATGGAAGGATGTATGACAAAGGATTGTCTTCCTATAGAGATCCATTAAATAAATGTTTTAGGTTTGGAGGTACCTTCACTYCTATGGGGCATAGGGTTAGTGAGGACTTTGGACTAGCTATCTCATTGTTTTATTTGTGTTGTGTTTCAGTACAAGGTGAATAGGACTTGTTTTGGTTGTTCGATTGATGATATTGTTTCTGGGGGATTCATGTTATTGAGTTTCTAACATTTCTAATATTGTGTGGAGTCTTAATCCCTGAGCGCCCCAACTCCTCAAATATGGCCCCTCCAAATTGAAAGATCTCATTGTTTGACTATTATAGTCTTTTGAATGGTACGGTCAAAGGACGTGTCATTTTCACTCTAGCTCTAGATTTGTCTCCACTACCAATTGATACGGCCAATTTGTGTGGATCTCTTTTTAGATGATGGTTTGGTGGGAATGAATTGAAAAGGTCTACAAATGTGGCCTTTTGAAGTGCAGCTGCCCGGATTTTCGCAGGGCTCAAAAAAGGATTTTTGTCACTTTAAACGCAGATATCTTGCAATCCACATGGTGAAAAAATCTGAAATTTTTTCCACATCTTCCCCAAGCATTTTAATACAAGAGTGTATTGGAAATGAGTCAAAAACATATGAAATAAAATTGACAATTTTTTTCAAAATGAAGAATCACTAGTGTCTGATTGTAAATATCAAATGGGTTGAAATATCTTTAGAGACTAAATTTTTACTTGTTTTATGAACAATTTGAATCCCATTATAGTGCAATTTCTCATATGTCAACCAAGAAAAAATCAAATCAAATCAATACTAGGGATAGAGTTGTAAGCACTATTAATTCATACCAGAGCATTCACACCCTTATCTAGCAAACCTAACAAGTCAAATGTCTCATGATGGGCTTAGTTCAAGCATTTTGTTAAGCCCACATGCCAAGTCCCTACCATCATAAGGAATATTCAATACTCTTAACAATATGTGGGCTACTATTCATGAAGTCAAAACTATTATTCATGCCACTATTATTGTTTGTCTAATGAGCTGTTTGAATGGTAGGATCTCAAAAGTGAATCTAAAATTGGGAGGCACGGTGAGGTTGATGAACATGGTAGAATTTTTCGCCAAGTTCAATTTTGGAAAGGCTGCTCAAATTTCTTTTTCTTATTCTAAGTGTCTTAATATGGATGAATATTCACAATCCAGGGGCTAGTGGGGCCATCTCTATCACGCAAGGATGCGGTTGCGGGGAGTACTAGCATATGAGCATAGAATCTGAGCCTAGAAGTCTATAACTATAGAAATCTTCTATGATTACAGGTGTTTATGTTATAAGTACGTATGTTTTAAACTCTTTTTACGTTATAGTATCCAAAGGTTATAGGTACATATTGGTTATGAACACCTTCAAATGGTTGTAGGTACACACCTACATTTGAGTTCAAAGCTCATAGGCTCACATATCTGCACTCACACTCTAGCATCATTGACGGTCTTGCTCTCAAGCTATTTCACACAACATCTCATTCATTGTTTTAGTCTTGAGAAGAAAACAATTAGTAACTTGATGGTTACTAGAGTGCCRTGTGTAATTGCCACAATCATTGGGATGTGTCAAGAGTGATCACTAAGCCCTTTTTAATCCCCCCAAATAAAAATAAAACTAATTTTCTAATTTTTGATTTTAAAAAAACTTCAAAATTTAAAACTTTCATACTGTAGGTTGAAATGTCACTAAACAAAGTTTGTGCTCCCCTCCTTGCCGAGGGATATCTAATGGTACCGAAAACGTGACACAGGGCCACAAGGTCTCGAAGATCTCAACGTAATAAAACAAAACAAATAAAACAAACAAACAAACAAACAAACAAACACCCTAACTTAAGGTATGGATTCAACCCAATAACGAGAGAGTATTTTGGAGCCTACCGACAACAATGAAGAGCCGGGTACGCTTTGGTCAGGTTACGGAATTCAGATATTAATTGAATTCCTTATTGATCTTACTGGAACATCTATACATCTATACATTAAATTAGCATGGAATATTCTTCCTTAATTTGTTTGTTACGTTGAGATCTCCCGGACCATGCATCCCCCGGTCGCTTGCTTGGTACCATCAGAAAGCCCTCAATAAGGAGGGGTGCATGGGCTTGGTTTTGTGGAGTATTGACATGTGACATGAAAGTTATTGATTTTTGAGTTATTTTTGGGTCTAGAAATTTATAAAATAGACCGTGCGTCCCTCAGTTGCGTGCTTGGTATCGTTGGAAAGCCCTCGGCAAGGAGGGGTGCATCGGTTTGGTTTCGTGGTGTTCTGACAGTTAATGAGAAAGTTATTAATTTTGAGTTTTTTTGGGTTTTAAAATTTACTGTTGGCTATGAAATTTGTTCTGGTATCTATTGATTCCTCATTGAGTCTCATGTAAGTTTTAAAGTTGCAATTGCATTCCTCAGAAACGCTCCTTTTGTGGCCATGTCTGTGTCCAACTGGCTGACAAGGTGTGAAACAGTAAATCYGGTCATCAGGTGACACACCCTATCACAGTCGAGATTCAAACAGTCAAGAATTCAAAGAACAAGAATTCTCAAGGGGTTTCAAGGGACTGAGTGGCAAAACAAACAAACAATTCCGAGCATACATAGCACGACCCAACACGTCGCCATTTGGCAGCGCAAGGGGCATTGCCAACGAGGGACTTCGACTATGATCTTGTGATTAGAAGGACATTCAGGAGGTGCAATGTTGTGGACATGCAATTTTGTCATGCTTGTTTGGCTGAGAATATCATCCTACCAACCAATGCTGAACGAAATCTCTGAAGGAGAATTGGACGAGCGCGTTCGAGAGAGAGAAGTTTCGATATTGAGGAGGATTCTCACAGTTATGGAGCTGGAAGCATGCAACGCCTCGCAAATGCCAAGTATTTCAGCGACTCAGTGTTGTAGGATTATGTAGACGAAATCCTAAGACCTAATTTTTTTTCAGAATTCCATACTTAGTACGAGCAAGCGTTTGTTCTCGACTATTTTAGCTCGTTATCCAGCAATCTGTGCAGCGATCTTAATTTCCAGCAGAAGGTGTTTGTTGCTGCGCAGGGTAGGAATTGGGGTGCAATGGACTCCGCTCTCACTCTTCGTGATCTTCACTTCCGATTGTTGCAGCTCAACGGACTGAGAATTGCACACCCGTGGATCTAGTGGAGGCATTGAAGCGATGGTATTGCGCCAGTCCAGAAGGCGACGGCGAGGAAGTTCCGTTGAGCCTCCGACTCCCGCTGTCCCCAAACCTCAGGTTATCAATTGTGATCACTCCTACCACAAAGATCTAAACGGCGACAGTAAGGCGACCTCGAATCTCAGCCTTCTCGACCATGTGGTGGAGTTCGACCGAAAGTTTTCAGCCTGGGTTCATGAACATGGATTGGGCATCTTCTTTTACCTGTTTTTGCGCACTTTGGAGTTTTCGGGTGACGGCATGTTCCTCATCCCTTGTGCAGCTGCGACTTTCGTGGCGCCCAAACCGAAACTCACCCCGGAGCTTCGCATGTTCTTCTTCAACCTCTTCATGGCCTTTCTGTTTGATTTGATTTTTGTGTCGATCATCAAGAAGATCGTGCGCCGGCCAAGGCCAGTGTACAACCGGGGTCACTTCAAAACCATCCAAGTGGACCACTGGTCGTTTCCCAGCGGCCACTCCACGCGAGCCTTGTTGGTGGTCACCATGTTTGGACTCTACATTCCCATGTGGAAGGACCAATCTCACCGAATCTGGTTGCCGTACCTCCAGCGTATTCTTAAGGGCCGAATTGAAATTCTGGAGGAATTCGCGCCCACAGCAGAAACCATTCTCATCAGCTTGATTGGAAGTACTGTCACTTCTTGGGCCGTGGCYACAACGTCGTCCCGGATCATTCTCGGGCGGCACTTCTTCTGTGATGTCGTGGCAGGGTCACTCCTTGGTATCTTCGAAGCGTTCTTCGCTTACTATTTTCTGGCTATTCCTATTGAGTAAAAAAATGCATAAGATCTGGTCATAAAAATTTCAATTCTTTCCTCAAATAGTAAGTTTTTCAACACTAGAAAATTCTAAACACATTGTGCTATTTCTCTTATGATTATTTTTTGACTGTAGCGATCTTAGTTTTGAATAAAAATACTAAAAGACAACCCAATATTTTCAAGGAAAAAATAAAAAAAAAGTTTAAAAAAAAGTGTTTTTTTGCCCAAAAATTCTGCCCGAAGTCGGGCAGCGACCAAAAAATGGTCGTTTGAGCGCTTAGGGGTTAAGGCAAATTTTTTGTGTACTTAGAAAGCATGACAGGGAAGGTTAATTTAGCTGTGTCATCTTCAGATATATTGTCACTTTGGAACTTCCTGAAAAATGAACAAAATAAAGGCCCTGCTTTAGTCTCCCTTGGTCCAAGCGTTTCCGCTACTTTCCTTTCAGGTGATACACCAAACAGACAATGAGCTTCAATATTTGCTACGGTGTTWTAGGCAACTGTGCAGTCTACACAGTAAATTTTAAAATGATATGGCCATATGGAAGAGGCAGTAAGCAAGAATGTTCACTGGGTACGTGTCACTGTCAGAATAGCTATCAAATTGTCTATACAATTACCACAATTTGCTCGAGTATCRTCGGGGAAAATGMTCAAAATTCTCCTGAAGGAATGTACGAGATGCCGTGTGCTTGAAATGCTTGTGAAGCTAATATCGGAGAGTCTCTACATGTACATCCTCATCTCAGAAAATTGTGATCCAACGCAAATCCCTAAGTTGACATACAAACACACCTGCAAAAAAAWGCATGCTGTCTTTGTATGCAAGCACAATCCGCACCCACAATCAACTCAAGATTCGATGGCACGATCCACACAGGATGTGAAGAGAAACGCGTTTGTTAAAATCAGCAGTAGTCGTCTGAAAATGACCTACATCCACAGAAAGCACACGATGGAAGTGATAATTTACATACAAAGACGAGGTGTAGTTAGGGCTTAGGGTTTGCAAGCTAAAAAGTTCAATCTTTCCTCTTGCCTCTACCGCCGGAAACTGCTTTGGAGATGCTTTGCTCTCGGAAGACGCAGTAAGCCGAGACAGCGAATGCAGGTCCGAACACGCAAGCTCCCACGACTTCTAGCAACGCGATGAGAATTCCGTCTTCAAGTGCCGTGAGATAGACGAACGACAGGAACAGCGACAGCACGTCGATCAACAAGAAGTAGACCGAATACTCGTCGGGTCGAAACGACGTCAGGAGCTGGAGAATCCGGCCGGGAAGCTCCGGGTCGCGGATCACGTACAAGATGGCCACCAGGTGCCATGTCAGTCCGAATCCGGCTTGTAGGAGATGGAGCGCGATCACGCCCTTGTGCCCCTTCTGCTGCTGTGCTTCGGGCGCGCTGTTGAACGGCAGATAGGCAAGAGTGACAGCGGCGGGAGTGACCTGGAACAGCAAGCACGCCATCTGCTTCTGGTCCGTCCTAAGGGGAAAGAAGAGCGCGATGATGTTGAGCCAGAGGAACAGGAAGGCGAAAGCGATGGCGGCTACTCGCGATAATGAGATTTTCTTCTTCCATATCTGGTGAGGATCGCGATTCGCTCCATCGGTGAGGAAGTACGTGGTGAGCCAGAGGAGCGGGAACGAGACCGACACGCCTGTGAGTTGTGCGACGCTGCTGTGGATCCAGGTCGTGGACAGAAATAAGCCGGACTTGATTCGGGAGCCTTCCACGGCCATGAAGGCCAGCACGGAGACGAGGAGCGAGCAGATGTAGCCCGTGACAAATTGGCCCTCGCTCGAATTCTGCGCGCGGACGAAGAAATTCACCATTACACAGAGGAATTTGTCGAGAGCGGGAATGTTGGACCTCCACGAAAACGCGACATCGTCCGGGCAGCCTTTCGATAGATGAGCAATTCCGGGCTCACTGTTTCGGAACAGCAGAACGCCCGTGAGAATGGTCCATGCCACCACGGGCAACGACGCCACCGCGCGCATGGCTAACGATTGTGCCATTGAGCTCCAAAATTCTCGCAACACTGTCACAAGCCAAAGACTAATGACATGCTTTCGGTAATCCAAGCTCAAGACCTCAAATCCTCACAAATCGAAAAAAATGTTTCCATCCGTTCGCTTGAACCCCTAAATAGATGACCTAACTTCTCCATTCTGTCAAATTCTTTGTCAAAGTCGCTACTACATCTCAATTTCGCCTAGATACTTACTGCACTTGCGTCACAGACACATTGAAAGACACCAACTAGAAACATGAGAGGCATTGTGTCATGTTAACTAGGTTAACAAAATCTCACCAGGTGATCTCTGCAAGCTCACCGATCAAGCTCCGCTTCACCACACAAACCTGGATGCTCCAGAAGATGATCAAATGTACGCCATTCCTTTATGCCACTGAATTGTTCGCACAAGGCGAAGCTTGTGGTCCATGGGAGAATCTAGACGGGGAAATGGGAAGATGGTGTCGGGAAGCAGTACAGTCACTTACATAGAAAGAAAGAACATGGGTGAAGCGTGGGAAGCGGATTCACCCATCAACTAAGGCTGGTCATTGGACCGGACCTCTTGAGATCCTTGTCATTGTGTGGCCAACTAGGATTTTTATGGTTGGTTTGGACCCTCGCAGGTTCTGACGGCTCTGCGAAAGTGAAAGTTGCCTGTGGTTGGGGATATGCGGACGTGGTTGAGTCTGGTGGGAGCACGTGTCGATTGACAGCCCAGAGTGTCCATGGACGTTGATAGGCTCAACTGTAGGAAGGTAAAAACACCCAAAACCAGTGGGTTTTCGGACCAATGGTTATGTGGCCTTTTTATCAAGAATTTTCTGAGTTTCCTAGTACCTTTATTTTAGGGGCTTGAATTGAAGGAGGTCACTTCTGAGTATGCAATTTTGAGTGTGTTATTTTTGTCTGCATTTTTTATATGTGCAAGTTTTGAGCAATGGGTGAGATGAGGATTTGGAAATTGACATTGTGGTAGCGATATACAAGGTCATGATTACAGTCTTGCATTTTTTTAACACATATATCTTTTTTTTTCTATATGCTTAAAGTTGCTTATTTTTTTGAGTCAATTGGGCACTATATTGCCTAAAAAAAGAGTGGCCAAAAAATGGATCCATCTTTAACAAGTAGACTTATTAATCATAAAAGTGATAACTAAAGTCAAAATTTTAGTTATTATTTGAGTTTTGAAAAAGATATGCATTGTAGGGCTAGAATTGCCTCAAAAGTTTTCTTCTTCAATGTTGTCTAATAGAGTTTTTTTTAGTTTACAAGGTAGTTCTCTCATTAACAAAATTGACTATCATGGATATTAACCCTTAAATGATGCAGAGACCACTTTCTGGCCTACGAAAACCTTGGGGACCCTGCAAAACAAAATAATGAACTTATTGCAACAAATACAAAACTACAATAATGATGGCATAAACACTATTGATTTTTAGGATATTTTTGTGTAATTTTGTGATTCTTCCTTTGCCACTTCTAGGACGCCAAAGTATGTGTATTGTGTATTAGCAGCCTTGTATACTGCGCAAAGTAGATTGTATTCGTATTTGCCTTAGGTACCATGACCAGCAGAGCCTGGAAATTTGTTGTTGACGGCCCGTCGTGTCCAACGCGACGTTTTTTTGAAGCAAACCTAATCACCTTTCAATCCAAATTTCAAGCGGGAAGTGTTCATTTGACCTTTTATTTGCTTCAATTTGTCAAGATCAAGCAGCAAGGGCAACGATTGCGCCCCAAGATTACATTGAGTAAGCTAGAATGCCCGCTAGAATAACGTTCAAATTTAGAAATGAGCTCATACCTCAAAAATGAGATTTGATCACTCTTGCATGATTCTTCTTCGAGCGAATGTTTTGACTCAACCTCTCAAGAAATATATCCCACCTAATTCTATAAATCCATTAATCACCCTTTTATTAACCAAGATGTTGCACAAGCTACAAATTTGCAATCTCCCGTGTAAGCGGTCTGATAACCACGAGAAATGTGGAAGCATTTGGGCTCGTGGAGAGTATCAATCAAGAGAAGTTGGGAAGGAGAGCAAGCACTATTTCACCTATGAAGCAGCGTGCCTGCCATAGTTGAACTTGGTGCGGGAATTGAAGAGGCTACTTGTTGCACATGTTGTGCAAATGCTATATTGTCCATGAAGCGGTCACAATTGAATGTCGCGCCTATAATTTAATGTACATTATTGATTACTGAAACACCTGTAATATGTTGTAGTTGTCACCTTGTATATTTGCGACGTGTTTTTCCAAGACACATGTAACCTTTTATTTCTGAAGAAGAAATAATGTGTCGATCGATTCTGATGAGAATTGACTGTGAATGTGTCTCTAGAGGCAGATATGAGGATTCTAGCTCATGAATAGTAAAAAATCGTTAAAATCTTCCAACCCCCTTCCAAAAAGTTTTCATAGTCAATGTATAAGAGATGCAACTCTTTCATTGGTAGATTGTAGAAGTATGTGGCAGGCAAAGATTCTCCGGTTTCAAACGTGTCGCAGTCAGGTAACTCATGTTCGTGAGTACCTGAAATTGCCCAAACTGTCAACCATGTGATGGCACAGAAATCGTCTTTACAGAAACATGAATTCTTAAAATACCTTTAATTTGCACAATAAGGATTATGAAGAATCCAGTCAAGTATTGGACCACGTACGTGAGGTCTACACAAAACTAAATGAATAGTCCTCATAGGTCACGGTTTTATCACATTGTCACCGGAACAAAAAGAGGCAGAATGAGAGCAGAATCGACTGCGCAAAAGCTGATAAAACATCATGTAGAACAAGACCACTTAGCAGAAGCTCTGAACATAAAGAAAAGCACAAGTGGCACTTGCAAGCGGAAGTTCAAAGACAACTTACTGACATACAACTTCCATTGGCACAAATGATGACAGCATGTTGCGATTGCAAGTCCGTCAACAAATAATTGGCTTGGGCAGGGGCTGGATAGCGTCATTGAGAAGAGCTGTTGCACTAGTAATCGCAAGCACCGGCGAGTCTCCATTATTTAGACAACACCGCAACAATAAATCAGATAATTCACTTTGCAAAATTTTAGTTTCATGAAAAGGTTGATTAGGAATGCCACACCTTGCAAGTGGTAATGCCGTGCAAAAAGCTGACTCAAAGTTGAAAGATTCCTGTAATGAGAAGGGCACTCACCAGTAGTGGGTCCACAAAGATGTATATTAATTGCAACCACATAGGAGTCTTGTATCGCCTTCACTTCCCTCAAATTGAAATCCTCAACTGCATTTAGAGGGCCACTAGAAATTATGCTTCAAAATTTAACCATATCTTCACTCATTGAAGGTAATATTTCGTTTATCCACATTTACAAATGAAGAATGATATGCTTCAGGCTTGAGGTTGACGACATTTCATAAGGTTACTAGGAAATCTCGGATCTAGGTGGGAACTTTCTATCAAGCCTCAAACATTCCAAATTCAGTTCCTTGGATTGCCGCATACGTAGTTCCTTGAATTTCAGTCACCAAATCCTCCAAGGGAGAGTTTGTTGGTCTCATGTAGAGAGCAACTTGCGGTGGCCGTCATGCACAAGCTCACGAGCCCCGCCATGAATATTTCTAGTCAATACTTGACCGGAAACTGATGCAAGTGTGTTAGATCAGAAGTCTGTGAAGTTTCTGCACCTTGGAATAGT
Organism: Pleurozium schreberi; assembly: GCA_006891605.1. Classification (NCBI taxonomy): domain Eukaryota; kingdom Viridiplantae; phylum Streptophyta; class Bryopsida; order Hypnales; family Hylocomiaceae; genus Pleurozium; species Pleurozium schreberi. Next base: position 126,592 of record VACF01000756.1, on the reverse strand, counting down.
ACAAACAGAGTATACTTGAGGCCCATGACCCATCTTCACTCACAAATTTCTTGTAGGAGCAGAGATCCCTTAAATCCACTTTCGATTGCAAGATTGTCTAGTACACTTGTAAGCGCTTGTTGTGTAAAATTCTAACCTCAAAAATATGTGTTCATGAGTTACCAAATGATGATTGTACAACAATGTCCCTCATAATACGTTGAAATGACTCTTGTATGCCATTTGGCCAACATTCTAAAGGGGTTAAGTGAGCAATCCTTTACCATTGTTATCACTCCTCCAAATCCTTTGGCCCTTCCAAGGCCAATTCAAAATTGCACAATCTTAAATCTTTAACTTGCCATGTGTAGACATGTTGTGGATTAGAGAAGACTATTGTGCCCTTGTGCCGTTGCTACAATCAAAATCAAAGTAAAAACAATTTCCTAGTTTTCTAAATTATAAAAACCTCAAAATTCAATAATTTTCACAATGTAGGTCCAAACGCCACAAAACAAAGCCCATGCACCCCTCCTCGCCGAGGGCTTTCCAATGGTACCAAGATTGCGACCAAGGTATGCATAGATCAAGAGATCTCACCGTAACAAACAAACCAAACAACTTATCTTAAAGCTTTAGGTATGGATGGATTGCCATAGACTTGGAGGAGAATCATACCCCTAACTACATATTCTATCGACCCTCAAATATATCCATATCAATTTCTAAGACAAAGCGAGTATGAGTTTAGATTGTGGTTCTCCCTCCAAGGACAAATTTTAATGCATTTTTGTATTTTGAAGTRTGTTTCCCAAATAGCTCAAAGGAGTTCACTCCTTGGTACCATTCAGGACTTGATCGAGACTACTCGTCATGCCCGTTATAATTGAATGCTAAAAGGAACATCCTCAATTCATGAAAACCTTCTGATACTTATGGTAATACATATGTTCAAAGCTTCAAAAACTCAAATCAAATGAAGAATAACTTGAAGAATCTGGAACCCTCTTCTGCGTTCCAACATGTCCCAAGCAAAACTTATATAGTTCAATTCTAGAAACCATGCTCAAACACTTTGACAGTTCAACTCTAAGCGTAGATACCTTCAATCTCATTCCAGGATACAAACCTTGGGGTTTGAATCTCCGTTAACATGTGCAAGAAATTTTTTATGTCAAGTAGGGCTACATCTTAAGAACACACAAACACGCACACTGCCGGGCCATATTTGTTATATTGAGACTTTATGGAGATTTTGAGACGGAATGCTAGTTTTTGGAAAATTCATTAAAAAAAATAGTAATTGAACCAAAAACAAATAATGATCAAATATTGATCCTATAATGAGATTTAAAAAGTTGGTGTTGTTACCTATTTATAAAAAAGTACTACTAAAAAAATAAAGCGGTTTATCTTCGAGTTGAGGATAAAAATGAGACTGCGAAAAGTCTCCATGCAACGAATATGACCTTACCGTAACAAATTTCAGGATCCCCGATCTTTACGTCTTTACACTGTTGCGACTGATTGACAGTGCGAGGAGCATTTACAACATCACTTCCAATCCATTAGTGAGTTTTCCCAGTCAATAGCAAAACTAAGCAACATATAAATCAACTTCCCTTGTCATGAACTCGCAGCACCATGCTTGACGATTGGACAGCACGGGACTAATTGACAAGCACCGAAAATACAAAGACATCATCCTTTTAACATTCTTCTTCACATTGTGGATCATGACATAAAGTTCTTCGGCTATTGAGAGAATACGACTTGCAGGGGTCAACCGAAGTATATTAAAAGATTCAGAAGACTCACATTCATGCAAGGCAGCAATCCTGGGACTCAGTGAAGAGACAATGCTCGAATGTCCCCTTCACTCAACATTTGGTGTCTTTCACTTGAGTTGAGCTCTGAAAGATTTTGCAAGAAAATTGATGTTCATGAGGGCGTTGAGACATTCATGCAGCTCCTCAAGCATGTTCCGAAAATGTACAATTGTCTAGCTAGCTTCACAAAATCCAGAACCATTTTAGGCCAAATCCAGTCTTGGACAGAGTCAGCTTTGAGAAAAAGGATCCAATTACGTAGGAGGGATCAAGTTCTACTTCCTCTACAAAAAATCACTATCAAGAAAGGACAAAATTGTACCTAAATAGTGATCGTTKGAGTGACCTAAGGAAGAGCACTCCAACTGACCTCGCACAACATCGTAGTGCAGGACCCTATCAAGGCCAAAGATGGAAGTTTGCGCCACACACATGTTGACAAATTGTATAGCCAGACATAACCAGAATCARMCCCGTCCTCAAAACGCACAATTAARAAACMGTTGCAAGACAGAAGAACCCAGTCATTCTCCTCGTCTGGATAGTCATAGATGCYTGGGTCACACTMRTGCACTCGCAATTTCACCCAAGCAGTTGCCTTCTCTGGGAGGTGAAACTCTGAAATGCAATACCTTCTTAAAGCACTGTCATCRTCATCCACCGGATATGTAGAGCCTGGAGGTGTTTCTGGGTGGAACACAAAGAGACGGTCGTTTACAAGTTCAWAGCAATCTGAATACACCATGAGTCCGGGTGCAATGTCTGAAGGATCGAAATAATGCAGGCTTCCATCTGCACAGTTGTACACGCATGGACGAATGGGAAACAAGCAATTTTTCGATAATGTTGAATGCTGCCATCCAATAATGCGTCCCTCTCTTGGTTCCACCATCGACCACTCATGGAYGTGGGAGTCATAGACCTGAGCAAAGAGACCGTTGCCACCAGTTTTCAAGTAGCCCACAACATGAAGTTTGTACTCTTCCGTTTTCCTGTCCATAGTGAGCTGCACCATCTTCACCCCAACATCAGTGCCTCCAGCCCCCATGCTGAGTAGAGGAGGGAGTTCCCTCTTCCTTTGGGTTAAAGGATTCACCACAACGATTTGCAAGTCCCACTCACCATRCGGACTTCGTATCAATGAACGGCAAAACAGTCCACCATCAGCTGCAGAAGTTTTGAGAGCCGTAACATAATCGGCACTAGTGTCAAAGTAACGCCAATCGTATGTTTTCACGTCGTCCCGCAGGTCGTAGAGGCTAACAAAGGTGTCACCGTAATCCTCCCAACACGTGAGAGCAATCTTTTGGAAACGAGTCATTGCATCGAAGACCCGGTTGAATTCTGAGTGTTTGCAATCAATGTTCCACTTCCATTCCTTCGAAAGAACCCGGAGCCGGCCAATTCTAGCGACGGGGAGACGAGCAAACACAAGGTGCAATACCTCCTCGGGCAAAGTTCCCCAAAGACTAGGTTCCAGCTCCTCGAGCAAAGAGTCCCRAAACCTACGTTCCAAGGCCATGGCCGACACCTTCAACGTACCWAGAAATCAGCTTGAACCTCACAGACCCTAATGCGAGTTCATGGACTCATCAAAAAGCATTGGATCGAAGAGCAAATGCTGTCGCTTACTAAAAACTCTGCGCATTGCAAGAGCGYGAAATGAAGTCAGAAATTGCCGAAAGATTATGAGTGAAGTACCTCGTTGTGCAMAAATTTGAACGAGAAGGTGCGGAACCGCAAACCCTTCGTGATGTATCTGCAACTCAGCCCTCAGCGCAAGACAATTTGGACGACAATCCGAAGTGTTTAGGACTGGTGCTCATCTTGTGAAAGTATGGCAAAGAGACGATCAAGAAACCCTAAAACTACCGGGTGGCTGTGGTTATGTTCCAGTTGAGTTGCAGACGTCTTTGGATGTTTAGACAGCCAACTGAAGCTTGTTGGAGATGGGGTAATCATTTTATGTAGAAATGAAATCAATGGCAATGAATCATGAATGTGTACCAATTTGGCAAGATGTCCAATCTGATGAAAGCACTCYAAAACACTTGAACCAACATTACCGTCACTGTGAGCAGATGTATTTAGTGAAAAATATTAGTCATGAGGTCGTTGGAAATCTATTTTCTTAAAATTTAATTCACAAAGAAAATTGAAGTGTTTTAATTAGGGTACTCCTAAGTATGAGCTATTTGCTTTTGACAATTTGTGAAGTGTTTGGCGTGGAGTAACGATGTTGTCATTCAAGGATGGGTCTAAATTATAATTATTTTATTCCCATTTGCAACAATAACAATAAATTTTCTTGATTTTGGAATTATAAGGATTTGTGAGGTGCACTTGATATATGATAGGTGGAAATATTTTCAATGAATGTGCATGTATYCATCAATTCACAAGTAACCAAGTTTGTGGCACAAACTATTGGATGAAAGCCAGTGTTTTCAAATACAAAAAAAAAAAATTGTTTGACCATCAACAAGACACTTTCTCTTAATCCCAAGAACCTTCTAAGGTTAAACYCTAAGTAAATGTTTTCAAGTCCATTTGGTTGCACGTGGAGTAGAATTKAAATAGTCTGTAAAATTCCAAAATCTTTGAATGTCTTCACGGCCAAGGAATATAACTAAGCATTATTCTTCAATGTTGCACTTATTCTCCCATTTGGTGCTTATGCATCAGCACCGTTTTTTCTGCCAAAAAATGGAGGACGCGTGGTGGTGAGCTGAAATGAAATGGACGGAGAAAACAAATTGTAGAGACCAAGAATCTTCAATTTGCAAGGAATCATGAACTTGCGGATACACGCACGTTTAGTCAAATTAATGTAAGCCAGGCAGTTGCTGGATTCAAATTAAAAGGCACSKATATAGTTGCTGCCATTACCAGAAAATATTCCCGGATTRGACAACCCAGTCATGCTCCTCGGCAGAACATGAAATCTTTTGTGCGTGCTTAAYGGTGTTTTCAAATCTTTCTTATCTCCACTTTCCAATCTTTACACAAGAAACAACCTCCCGAGTATTAGAAATTCAAATATTCAAAAGCAATCAGTTCCTAGAATTGCTGGAGGTGATCAATTCCTTGTATATATTCTACCGTTACAACTTGCAGTTTCGGAGCCTCTGCTCAATGAACTTGCAATTGAATGCACACAGCTAATAATATTTAGCAAGCAGTACTGCTTACGGCGAGCTCATTGAACCTCACTGTTGAATGCATCTTGAATGTACAGTATGTACACATGAAAGAAATGTAATCATGCTAGTAATAAGCTTTAATGCCACATTTAACTAATTTTGGACTTTTGAAAGTCCAAAATTAATAATGGTCATCGGGAGAAAAAAAATGGGTTATCGGGAGATAATGCCAAAAACATCGAGAGATTTGTGAAAACATCCGGGAGATCTCGAGATGCTATAATCTAGAGATCTTTTATGTAAAGTCCAAAATTCATCAAATAGTCCAAAAGTAATTAAATATGGCATTTTATTACCACACATCATCATTTATGCCATAATTGATGATTACTAAACAGCACTCTCAGAGCTTTTTTTCTTTTTTGCAGTTTTTGATTAATGAATTACCTTATGTAACTCGCATTTCGACGGTCGAAGGTATGCAATCCCACCGTGTTGTGAGAAAAGGCTCGTGGCTTGTTTCTGTTGGCATTCGGATCATACTCACACAGTTTCTTGTGCGCGTGGTCCATCTCTTCACCGACCTTTCTGATTTTGTGGTCGAAATAATTGTTGGTACTGCACGCCGTTACGTTGATCGGGGAGCACACTCAGTAAGTTCATAAGTTCGTAATTGAACACAAACAGACAGACAAACAGACAGACAAACACAAGTGTCCGGCCTATGCAGGGAATTGCACCTCTGTCCACTATTTGCAGTGTTATATCAATTTCTTCTTAGCTGGAGCGTGTCAAAGAAATTTCAGACAAACATCACATTACGAATCTTTGTCATGCATGGGGGGAGGTCTCCCTAAGATTATTGGGATCATACAAATACACAGAGCTTGGCAGTTGGCACTGAAAGCTCCTTTTAAGCGCATTACAAATTATGGGAAAGATTCTGGACCTAATTAAGATTCCATATTTTGGATGTTTCAAATTTTCCAATATGTATCCATCAAATTGGATTGCAACCCCTGTTATTTTTTAGCCCTCTGCTAGGAAGAAGAAATTCAAAGACTAGACTTGAGAAAATCGGATGCACAACTTACGTGAGTCCATCGAAGAGTGGAGTTTTACCGTAAGCGTTTCCAGCCTTGTAGCCGGTCATCTTGTGAGGATGCATGTACTGTTGCCGACAACCCATTGGCATTAGCATAACAAACTCAATACATTACCAAAGTTCAATATGCATTCGAGAAAGTTCAAAATGCATTAGACTATCCAGAAGGCCGCTAAAAAGTGCCAAAAGGGACCTTGCATTCTTTTTATTTCCCCTATTGTTGTGGTCATCAAGTGTCATCACTATATTAGAGCAACCAAATGTCAGAGCATTGGTAAACAAGGAGTCCTGTTCTATTGGAGGAAGGTTGTAGGAAACTGAAATATTCTATGTGACAGTCAAGATATTCACACACAAGCTGAAACTCATTTGCGTCAAAAATGTTGTCCTTTTTTCAGCTCACTAGGACCGTGGATATAGAGTGGCTTGTCAAAGGCTGTCAACCTTATGGAGAGTCCAAATTTTCTCTAATGGGAAGTATCAATGGCATGTGAATGTGAGAGATGGAAAAACAAGAGATTCTTTTTGATAAACTACATGTATTCTGACATAATTATATCTCTTTTGCCAAAACGTTTCAAAGCTTGAAATAGTGAAGGTGATGCTGCAGTACGTGAGACCCAGTACTAACTTACCCCGTAGCGCTCTCCGCTGTAAGTTGTGACTGCTGCAATACAGTTGTGGGTGCGTCCATTGTACTTGTCAAACTTGTTCTTGGGAGTGAAGCTGGCCGCTTTGAAGCCCGGGACGCACTTCCGATGCGCTGGATCCACGTACTTGGGCTTCCCGGTGATTTGGTCGCAATGAATTGGAATCGGCTTCTTCGGTGGCAGAGGAGGACACTTGGATAATACCATAATGATTGTGGAAACTCTACGAACAATGAATTATTCTCTGCAAAATCATGAAGCTGAGTGGACATTCAGTTATGCTTCTGGACAATTGATGAGAGATCGATTCACAATGACAATTTAAAGAAATGATTAGCGCGCAGAGCTGAGGTCACGCACTTGATGGGATTCACTGGAGCTTGAAGTCTACGAGTTCTTCAGCAATCGTGCATTAGCTCCTTCAATCACAATGTCATTGATTTCAACCAGACGAGGAGACATCTTCAAACCAAGAAAGCTTTGAAAGATAATGCGACCTGTAGTGCCATGTCATTTCAAGAGGTCCTGCACAAAAACATTGAATTACAACATTCCGGGACTGGCCAACTACATCTTAGTCACTGCAAGGGATTTTAGAATGTTGCTACTTGAACTAAAGTGAAGCCAAGGTGGTCAAAATGTGCATGGTGGAGATGTTGTGGAGCAACATTAGAATGCATGGTCACTCTTCGGAATCCCAAGAGAAACGATGAAGAAACAATTCTTTTAATAGAAGATGTCAAGAAACTCTTGTCAAAGGTTGGAACATTTCATTGCGAGAAGACTTTTGACACTTAGCAAGGTGGGAGTTGAATTCTTGAAGTCAAGAAATAGGAAATTCCTCCCTTTGAAACATACAAAGTGAGGATACAGTTACCAATGTAACTGACTCGCACCTTTTGGCATCCTCCTTGTTGTATTGATCATTTGTTGACATGAAGTGAAGACTTCGAAAGATTGACAAACTATTTTTCAAGTTTTCAAAGCACTTGGTTATGGGGATATAGGCACACCACTTGGTATTTTTGTCAAACTTGATCCCAACTCTTTGCTGGCCAACACCTGCATCCTTCAAATTCCTCAAATTCTTCAAAACCAGCCGAAAATCAACATAATTACAAAACAACAATCTTCATGGCGTGTATGTGCAGTTAAACTTTTGAAAATTGTTGGGTGAACAGTCGCTCATTGCACATACAGACCCGTTGACGACCTCAAGAACTTAACTAAGAGGTCCACCAAAAATTGAAAATTAGAATCCCTGTGTACGTACATATTCATGAGGGTTCCCAAACTTTGGTATATATGATGAAAAAAATAAGAAGCCATTCAATCTCTCTCTCTAAACTTGGAATGCTTTCTGATAACGGAGATTTTCTTACCTAGCTAGCTCTATTTCAACTGGGCTTGTAAAAAACATAAGCAAGCTCTATGTGAACTCTTCCAAAGCCCATCAAGAAACACGCAATGCGGAGCAACACATAAGGTAGAACCACCCATAACCAGTCGAATAAGGAATTTTGGACAAATTTGGAGCACTGCAAGGTAAATATTTTGAGAGGTGTGTTGATAAAAATGATGGGGATAGAAAAAACTTTGATAATTTTATCACATGAATTGAAATTACTATGAATTTTCAAAGGCAAAAAGGGCAATAGACCCAATGCCAATCTATAGACTCTTCCAATTCCAATCACTCAAAAAAATACTTTTCCACTTACTTCTTCCTACTTTCTTGCACACTAAGTTGGAACTTGTGTCATTAATTTTTAGTTCCTACTTTGAAAAGAAGAAATAAACACATTCTGGCTTTGGTTGAACATACGTTCACTACAAGGGAAAGGGGTGTTTAAAGTTAGGTTTTAAGTATAGTCTTAGACATAAGATTATAAGTAATAATCTTTTAAGAGCTTTTCAGTAAAAAAATTTATATCGTTGAAAAAGAGGGCCTCTTCTGGAACAGGTATAAGGATAGAGAAGCAGACCTGTTTTGTTACTTGTTTCATTTCGATATTTGGAGGATCTCTTACGGTAATACTGTACTGCCAGCACAAATTGAAGTCATTCAGGCCAAATGGGTTTTCGGGAGTGGATTGCATAAAACTACTCAACCTGGAGTCGCTCTTGTTGCTCTCAGTATAAGCTTAAGAATTTGGAAAGACTAAACTCATCTCTTGGTGAATCAAGGGTGGAAAAATCGTGGATCTCTCACCAGTTTTTTTTTTTAATTTTTTAATTTTTTTTTTTTGACTAGTATCCCCCTGCTCGCCTCACTGCACAGGCCAGATTTTGGAGAGACGAACCAATAGAGGTCAGAATTTTGATTCCCACAAAGTTTGCACCACTTTGAATTTACTTTGTAGAACTTCTTATTGGATATCTCTTGGCTATCTAAGTTAAATCCCTAAATGACCAAGAAGTCCAAGTTGTGGCTCATAATTTTAAAGCAATTTTGAATACTTAATTAGTTTGCAAGGATACTTCGGAGGGTTCACTTAGAGTGTCCATAAAAAATCACGTGCGATCAAATCTTTGGACCCCCTATATACTTTTTGGATTTGACATAAAATAAAATAAAATAAAAACATGAGCAAATTTTCCTACTTTGAAAGTTTACGTTCTGAATTATTGATATTTTTATTTGTTTATAATAATTAGTTACAAATTTTTGAAGTAAAAAGATACAATGTAGAACTAAAATATAATTTTCACACCCCTATATTGTATAAGAGAAATTTTGTCTAAAAAATGAACACAAAATTCCTAAAAATAAATCTCTATTGAAAGCTCATTTTGAATTGAATTTTGATGCAATGCTCGTCTAAATGTGTTCCCTATAAATATTTGAGTGAAAAACATGCCATTTTAGTCCATTTTCAACCTCTTCTAGAAATCATTTCATATTTTATTTGAGTTGAAAATTTTTGCAATAGAAACCTATAGTCATTATTAAACAATGCTCAAAATTTTAGGTTGAAATTATAGTTTATTAGAAACCACTTGTTTGCACGTAGTTTGTTGTAGTAGAACTAAGTGAACCCCCGAGAAGGGTACGTTCTTTTGTCCAATTTTATTTAATTTGGCTCACACATGCAATGATGCTTATTAATTCTTGTTAAATAAATTTTTTTCCCTAGCTAAATTATGTTTTAAAAAGAAATGATCAATCAAATTTGTCAAAAGATTCTACAATTATGAGCCAAAATTAAATTTTTTTTGCAATAATTTTTGCATATAGGCAAATGTGAATTTTTTGAATATTCTCGCTGATTTTTTTAAAAATAACCAAAAAAGATTTGAAAAAATACCTAATATCAGGGATTTACTAATCTCAAATATTTATATACATGGTGATTTTATGCCAAATTTGCTAGCAATCTTTGACATACATACAAACATACATAGAACATACAAACATACATACACCTACCCACAAGCTTTGATGCTCTCCACACTACGAGTGATGCCAACTAAAGATTGAAGGGTTGCGACCCTAGCTATTTTCAATTTGGCGGCATAAAAAAGATTTCATCATTCAATTTGGCAAGTTGGTTAAAAACTAATGAAGGTTCTTAAATTTTAATTACTAAGCATAAACTACAATTTGTTATGATGGCGTTTGGGTTGGAGTTGCTTTAGAGCTTGATTGACTTGTATAGAGTTTATTTATTAAGTGCTAGGGTTTTGTGGAGCTCGTTTTAGTTTTTTGCAAATTTGACCGCACTAATGATTTTGCAGGTTTAAGTTTCAGCATATGATTCTTTAAATGATTTCTAATAATCAAGCTCATCAAATATAACTAGGTTTTATTTCATTCTAATAATTATTGCAAAATTTATAAAAATTCTTTCAATTTTTGTCTGAATGGGGCCTAAGATTTATGGTTTCAAAATGATTGATTTGTTTGCTTTATAGGAAAGCAAAATATTTGAATGTTGAAAAAAATAGGTGTATTAAAAGGTGGCTTGCATTCTTATAAACAAAAAAACTTCACAAAAGAATATGCACTTGAAATAATTCTTCAACTCTTAGGGGTCAAATTTGATTTTTATTGAGATAATGCAATTGTTGGTGGAAAGACACATTAATTATTTGAAGCAATAGTTATGTGTTCATTTCATGGTTTTAGTTGTTTGGACTCAAAATTTCATGGCCAAATCCTATCTACAAAATGTATCCCTTCTTACCTAGTACACCTTATATTTATCAACACAAAATATATTTTACCAAATATTTGTTGAACTAATTTTGACCTAAGGTAGGGGGTTCTAAAAATGCTTAGGCTCTAAAATGGAGCACCTTCTTAAATATAAACTTCTTGTACATGTTGCTTTTTCATAGCCTTCAACAATGTACATATTTTAGAAGGTGCTCATTTTTAGAGCCCTGTGCCATTTCAACTTCAAAATTGTATAACTAATTCAACAAAGCTCCAAAAAATATGAAACGACTTCATATAGATGTCAATTCCACTTGCCTTTTAAGGAAATTTTACTCAAAACTACTTCAAGATGCTTCACCTCCCAAAATTCAATTTAGGAGTTAAAAGATTAAGTTCTTATTTCTACAAATCCTAGTAATTTACCACTTTGGGGCCACTCTAACTTCTATCCACAATGGTATAAATTGATTATATTAATTTTCATACTAAAATTGGAAAGTAATGACTGAAGGTCCGTAAAAGCTCCACAAAAGCTACGTAGAGAAGACAAAATTAGATTAAGTATTCATGCTACAAAAGCAAATATTTTTTTACTTTTTAACATTTAGCTATGAATTTGTTCAAATTCTAAGGGTAGAATTGGTCTTGAATTTATGGTGTAGGCCATGAATTAGTCATGGCAAAATGGATTGAAGTCCTAATGTAGATACTGGTGCAAGACTGCAAATTAGAGCAAAAGAGCATCTTGGGTCTCATTTCGGGGAATTGATATATATAGTGAACTAAAGTTTTTATGTTTCACACTCACATCCATTATAAAGTGTTGTTTTCAAAATGCCAATGCATGTCGGTGGTTCCAACAAAGCGATTCTTCTACATTCACATTTGTTTAGAAGCACCGGTTTGAAAATCTAAATGAAAGTTGTGGGTTCTATGCTATTGCACAAAATTCTTCTACATTCACTGTCGTTGCAAAGTGCTACTGTGCAATGCCAAAATTCCAACTGAATGCAAATGGTTCCACTGCTGACGCCGAGAATGGCCTCCTTGCTCTGTGCTCACTCCAAATTTCTTGACAGGTTGAGTGGAGCAAGTTGTAAAGAAAGTCAACGAGTAGGTATAGCCACAAAACTGGCAATAAGGCCAGCAATAGCACTGGATACCGCATCCATTCTACCATCATCTTCATCTCTGCCACAAATTACACGAACGTTCTAGTTAAAAGAATTGAACGCTAATCACTGACAAAACAACAACAAACCATATTTACTAGGCTTAGCTTAGGATTTAACTTCCAATAGCGGTCCTTGAAAAAAACAAGAACAATTCCAAGATTTACTTTTATAACCTTGAACTCATTGGAGGAAAAAGAAAACACACATAATTCTAAGTGCCCAGAACATCAAAACAACATTAAAGATCTTGTTTCAATTGGCCCAATTGAATAAAAGATCCTAAAGTTCATTATATTCTAAATTGTATTTACTGGTCTCCACAACCAGTATGAGAAAACCTTCTTGCTGAACTAATTAATGTTGACATGCAAGCAAGACATCAATATTACTATTCAAAGAAGCACAAAAATTCAAATTATAAAGCAAGCTCATATATGTACCAAAGACGAAGAACCGCACTACAATTATTAAGTTTGAAAGATGGATACAATCCAAGGAGTGGAAACTATGGCCCTCAATTTATGTGCAAAATTTGGTAGAAAGACATGAACTCACGCAGGGGCTGAAGAAAGAACGGGAAATGATAGTTCAAAATGATAGTAAGCTGCAAGAGAAAGCCAAAGAAATGATTCAACGGGGAACTTGTACTGACTTTATAGGTTTGAGAATTGTAACTACCGAGGCTATTCTTGTGAGCTCTACGCTTCTTGCAGCAATCAATCTTTGTCACTTCTCGGTGGGACGGAAACTACAAGTTCCGCTCCAAACTCAATACACCACAAATTGCATTGCTACAAAATTRTTTCTCATATATGATACATGCTATTTGGCTTCCGGCCACTTGAGGGTCAAACTTGGAAGGAGTGACGCTGTAAAATATTTTGGGGGTGCATCTAAAATGGTCATATACCATGTGGGTGCACAGGAGGGGTATTTTTTGACATAATGAATTTCAATATGTACTTGAAGGACTAGGATAACACGAAGACTGAAAACAGCACGGGAGAGGATGGCAATGCTCCGAGAGATGGGCAACATCTCCGACATCTAACGAGATGTAATTCTAAGACTTGGTAGCGAGAATCATGACTAACGARGCATCTTTACTTGTGTCCCCTACAAACAGTAAATTTACTTCATTCTTCGGTAGGCAAGCAACATCAACCGAACCAGACACAGCGTTGCTGCAAAGCAATATTCACGGCAAGGTATCCATTCCTCGATGGTTCGATTGAATCCCCTGAAGCGCATAAATTCAGTTTAAACAGTGTTAGGAGAAATGGAAATTCTCTCAGGTCACACAGAAAATAATTTCTTCGTGTGATTTCCAATCCATCTCACATGTGGTTCAAAACTCGTCCACTACTTTTACTGTCCCATGTGAATTAAAATTCCTCTTATCATTTTAGCCTTTATTTTAGCCTTTACTCCTGAATTTGACCTTCTCTGGAATTTGTGAGGCTCGGTGCACTATTCTGAGACTTTGTCAAAACTTTAAGTTCATTTGGCGAAGATGTCAAAGGCTCGAAGGAAAAGCTGGAACGAAGTAGTACTTACAAAYGCTRGAGGCACTGATGAGCGGTTTCATASGACAAAATCGAGGGCGCATCTTCAATTTCCATCTGGTGGGACACCACGAAGGCCAAGAACAAAAACGCCATCCGCTTCAACGCTTCCGAATTTGGGGTCTCCAAATGTCTGCTCGTGACAATAAGTTCGTGAATACGTATAAAGAGTTCTTCGTTACATCCAGGAATCAAAGCAACTAAAAGGAAACGCAAGCATAAAAATTGAAAGTGGTACCAGGGAACCAGTCTATTCTCACAAGCCTCTCATGCATAAACATAATCCTTCAGGACAATCAGCATAGTAAGTTCCTGACTCTGCCCACCTGCACTTGGAAGACATAGAAATCGTTTGCTTGGTCCAAATAGCAACCGAGCATGCTGATTGATCAGAAAGAATTACCTAGAGTCCATACAAATTCAGCACAGTTGGAGTCCTGCTAGAGCTTCGTTTTCACTGTTGTACTTGCAACAACCAACTTGAGGGACATTGTGTGGATGGGAATCTGAGTCCTTGATCATGTACTTAAAACACCAAGCCATAAACAGCGTCCTTGAAAAGTCTTCTTCCTCTTACCATCAGCCACAGTTCGATTCTTCAAGAGTATTTTCTAATTGGAGCCTTCCTTACGGTTTTAGGGCCAGGTCTTGAAGCCGTTGCAGTTGCAGAATAGTTCACTCAAAAACAGAAGAAGAAGCTCCATCAATTACCTCCAGCTTCGAAGTTCAGATTTCGATCAGCTCCTGCAAAACCCTCATTCYCCGCGTGCCACTTTCTCTTCTTCGTTCCACGTAATTACACCTGCCTCAGTTACACTGTCATCGTCACCACTCCCAGTATTCTGTTTCCCATCATTCCATATGTCAAACCCACAGTTGTCATTGTCTTCCTGCTCTGACTCGTCATTTTCCTCCRTTTCATTTCCTCTGTACTCAATCCCAACCAAGGCACACTCTTCTCTCGTGAGATAGCTGAAGTCCATTGGGTTTCGAACCTCCTCACTCATGATCGCAGCTCTAAGGTCTGGCGGAACCTCTTCTTCAGTCTCATCCTCTGGAGCCATATCAGGACGACGTTCGCCGGCAGCCCAGCCTCGATAGAGTATCAGCTTATTGGGTTCTCTTGACACGAGCACAGCCCCAGTGGCCTCCTGATAGGATAGGAAAAACACAGCTTAGTAAGTTACTCCTAAGCGATTTTCCTAGTGTTAATGAGTAACATACATATTAGGAGCCAGAAAACCAGTAAAGTTACTGTAAGCAAATCCTATCTTATTTAGGCACCAGCACTTGTAATAAAATGTAGGAGGCGTTCCAGAGGAACCAAGGGCATGAGCTCAACCTCTACTTGCTGGATAATCTCCTCTACTGGGGTGCCTTTCGCTCTGCCCTTCACACCAACTATGGCAAAAGGATGCTTCTGAAAGTAAACACGAATTGACTTTGCCAAGCCTGTCACCATATTGCTCTTACCTGTGCGGACAGATACCTTCAAATCAGTAGCTGAAAACATGCCATGAATATTCATTCGTCGTAACATGTCTATAGTCGTAACATGTCTATTGTAATGCTAGCGTCTTGTGAAAATCAGACTTGCAACGCGTGCCCCAAGGGACTCTGGTGACGAAAAGAACAGGAGTTATGAACAGGAGTCATTCACAACCCTCGATCTTCACGTCCATGCTTACCTATATTGATGTGCATAGGATCGCACTGCTTTAGAGCTTCCTGGCGCAGACGAATACGCTCTTTTATGGTCAGTGGCTGGGCCTTGAAGATAGGGTCTAGTATGATAATATTCGGATTTAGTGTCTCATTTCTAGAGACGAAATCCTGGGTACTGTCCGTCGCATCCTCATTGTACTCTGCATAGGCGTCCAACCCTGCATCGTCGAWATCTTCCAGTTCGGTACCTAGTGGCTCTAATGCAGATAGCACACTGCTTCCTTGCCTSTCAGGATCACTATCGACTTCTGCAGTTTCGCCCTGCACAAGAAAAATTGGCAAGAGCACTTGGTTTCAGYACATTTCTAGTAACGAGAAATCAGTCACCAGACTAACTATCACCAGWCACAAACATTTAWGTTGTTTGTTTGTTGTAATATAACAGGCCATTCTCATTTTGAACTGTGAGGGCGTTCCCAAGACACCAGGAGTCATGACGATATTAGCTCCCTTCAAAATAAGACACCACTATCACATCAATCATAAGAATCTAAAGGCACAATACCATAACCTGATGAAGAAGAAGGAAACAGAAACGCATACCAGGTCTACTTGCAATTTCCTGATCTCCTTCTCTAACTTCAGTGCATGTCGCTCCAGATCCTGAAACCCCAAAGAGCCATCGCATGGAGAAGTGTCACATGCAAATCTGCCGAATACCAAAACACAAAGCATACAATTTGTCCATAGAAAGGTCAAATGCTTGTGTCTAAGTCGATAGAAACGAAGACAATTGGAACTTACACGTTTCCGCTGCATCTCAACAGATCGTTGCATAGCCTGTCTCTTCGACAGCAGATGCCGAGGTCTGAGCTCGGGAGGACGCTCATAATTTTTGCCACGGTAGAAAAGTATGGCGTGGCCTTTCGAAGTTGTTGTGATACCGACTAATACTCCGCCACTCTCTACCTCAAGAATCTTCGCTGTACGCTCTGCCTCGAACAAGGGCCCCTTATAAATCAACTTCACGAGCTCCCTGTGCTTCCAGTGCAGATGCATGTTCTCCACAGTACCATCGAACACTCCTCGTCTCCCTGCTCACCACACGCAAACACCCTCAATGACCGACCACCAACCCTAAAACCTGGAAAATTATGGTGCAGATTATAATTCAGATTATCGAACAACAATTCATCACAATGGACCACTTCTGCAGTTGTGAGCTTACCTAGTAGAAGTTTGGCTCTCATTCTGAGACCAAGTTTCTGGAACATATACCGTTCCTCATCTGTAATCTGTTCCTTGCCTGGAGGCGCGTCAGCGAGCTTCATGCGCTTATCCAACTTGGCTAACTGATCCTCAGCGTATTTCTTCTTCCGAGTAGTCTAATGTGCAGAGCCCCCACCAGTCAGCAAAGAATACGTTCGCAATTGGAAATTTCATATCAACATGATAAAATGTCATGCATAGTCTCCCATGGTTTTACTGCCAAACAGCCTGGAAAGACACCTGTGATATGATATGATATTGCCTCTTCGTATTGGTGACAACAATCATAAGCATTGAAGGCATTCGACCAACARGCTATGAAGCCCATACCACAGTCAACCCTATGGCCCAAAGATTTTCTCTGTGCAACTGGACATGAAGAAATGGAACTCACCAGGCTCAACTTCTCCTCTATCTGACCAGCAGCTTTCTCAGCTTTGGCMGCTTTCCAAGCTGCCCATCTCCGCTTGCGATTCTGCTCGTTGTCCTCCCAAACATCCGCCTCCTCGTGAACATTCAAAACCTCCGGTAATGTCACTCCTTTCCTGCGAAATTCAAACACGAGCGCCAATATTCAACCACAGTGTCACCAAACACAGATTCTTGCGATTAGAGAGCTGCAAATCTTCAAAATTCTGGTAATTTGAGGAGGAATGTGTACYCGCTGAACAGACGACGCCCTCGCTCAACCGTCGTGACCTCCTTGACATGAACTTCAATATTCTCCGCGGCGCGCACTTGGAACCTCCTCAGACTCCACATCCGAGGTCGCAAGGGCACAAAACTAACGAAACGCCTTTGCCTGGAGCAATTGAAGTTTTGTAAACCGAATTTCACTGACCTAAACCCTGTCGTGAACTCCAATCGGGCTGTCAAGTCCATGGTGAGTAGAAGACCTGCAACTTGGAGTGCAACCCACCAGTCATGGAGTACAGAAACAGAAGAGAGTCTGCCTTGTGCTTATGCAGTAAGGAAGACGGTTCTGGAGATCCATAGGACAATTGTATCCAGAACCGTCACCCTGAAGAGATCATTACATGTGGAACCGTCGAGGCTGGGTTAAGAATGTTGAGCATGTTGAGCAAAATGTTCGTCTTCTTCGTCATTAGCGAGGTATGCATTTCGGTGGGACGATTGAATTGCTYGCTGATGGATTGATATCCCCGGAGAAATAATGCTAGGAGAGTTTCATCTATGTCGGCTCAGCGTGCCTTGGACAAGCTGCAAAACGCACAGAGCGGTGAAGGTGATGGCGACCAGGAAAGGGAGAGCAACATGGGTGGTGACGATGTTCAATCCGTTGAAGATGTCGTGTGCTTCGATCGGAGAACCCCCTTGGTGACTACTGCGCTGGGCCTGATGGGGYTCCAAGTGCCACAGGTAGCGTGCTCTTGCCCCTTGCTGCATTTTAGGGTTTAGGGTTTGAAGGGTTTGGTAAGTGATCTGGGTTCCGGACCAAGTTGTTGTCTGTTTGAAAAAATCATGCGAGATTACGTTTTCGTCTGTGTAGGTCTGCGATCTTATGATGAAGCATTGGATGGACACGGTGCGTGCCCTTCTCCACCACGACGGTTTGACAGCTCCACAGCTGCGACGCATTTTGGATGACGTTGACTTGGTTTTGAGAAACCTGAAAGGTGTGTTTGTCTGTGTCACGTGAGTGTCACAAGAACTTCTCCATGGCATTCAATTTTAGGTCTAAAGGTTTGGGTCCCTTTGCGTTTGCAGTGAATTGAATCTTCTTTGTAGCGACAGAGGACATTGATTGCTCTGTAGCTCTGTTCTTGCGCAGGGCGACCACTTCTGGAACTGCTTGAGGCTCTCTTGAAGGCGGCGGTCCATATGAAGAACATGTCACGGAAAAGCTCATCAGATTCTTGGACGTTCGCGAGAATCAAATGCAGTGGCGAGGGTAGCRATGCGGCGTGGGCTATCGAGAAAATCCTTGAGTATGTGGTGAAGGAGAAAGACTTTCTTTACAATCACTTCAGCCCGATGGCCAGGTTTGTCCTTRCCCACTSTGAAAAAGATTTTAGCTTTGAAGAAGCCAGTTTGTTAATYAAGTAATCTTCGGGCAGTAGTTACAGTATTGTTATTTTGGGCAATCGCAGTAGCCGTGGCTCCCAAGATATTGTCCTGAACTATGAATCTGCCCACCGTAGGTTCTGACAGAATTAGGGTTTGAATAGATTGCAAGTATGGCGACTCAGACCTTCTCTTCTGAAGGTGGACCTGTCGGACCTCGCAAAGGAAGCCATGCGACGTCGTTTGCTTTCTCTGAAAGTAGAATCTGGTAGCTGCAGAGCTTTTGGTTTCATGGTTGCTAGTCTTGCACTTGCGCCTGATCTGCTTAACGAAGCTCGACGCCTTCTCCTGATGTGGTCAGGCTCTGTGTAAGTACATTTTCATATACTCACTAGCTGGTTGTTCAACTGTTTAGAGGAAGCCTATGAAAGTTATGATAATCGAAGCCTATGAAAGTTCTTTTTTAAACGTTTTCGATGCTAATGGAATGGGAGATAGTAATGAAAGTTATTGATCTGCCAAATCCTTAGTACCGGTCACAGATTGCCTTMTCTGTCTCTACATTATTATAAATCGCAGATTAGGTCGAGGGTATAGATTTCTAAGGGTATGAATATGCTCATTATCTTTGAARTGCTTTTAGYTGTGCATTAGCCGAATCGAAACTATTAATCATTTGTTTTCCAAGTCAAGAATAAGSTAGTGAAAAWTTTTRWTCTTTTGTTTTTTTGAAAGAAATGTCAATGCTGCTTAGCCTTTGCTGCTGAGAACCAAATCTGTGATTGTGGCACAAAGGGGAGCTGATTGGATAAGCCACTCATAATGGATAAATGTAGGCGTGCAGTGCGATTGCTGGAGCTTCGTGCACAACTCACGATTGCAGTTCATGGCACTCTACAATACTCAAATACTACAGGGGCCGCGCTACCTGATAAATGTGTGTGGTTGCATACCATGCACTCCGGCAGTCTGCGGCCTTTTCTTCAGATCTTGGTAGGAGTCCCTACAGCTTCTGCATTGAGTCACCTTGTCGAGTGGATGGAAAGAAGAGAATCCACTGCAAKTACAGCAGCAAAGAGRGAGACTGKGSTACATGAACRCGAACGGTCACCGAAGCGACAAAGGAGAAGCTCTGTGACAGCTGATCAAAACGAGTCTCTCGATGACAGTTCCAGTAATATGCTTGACATTTCGGGAACTGAGAAAGAAACCGCTGGCTTGAGAACGAAGACAAGTGCACCTCTTGGAACTGATTTCTGTAAAGGAAACCTTCATGCTACTACTGGCGGGAGTCTGGGAAGTGTCGACAAATGCCCTTCATGGTATGGCTTTATGCTCACCCAAAGTATATATGCGTGGCTCTTTGAGTGCAAATGCACTTCATAACATGATGTGCTGAATTATTTCGATCTTTAATCTTTTGGCTACATCCTAAACCCTGCGATTGTTCTGTACAGGACTCTGTTGGCAGACTTTCTACCTTGGTCAACGTTTGCATCACATCTTCTTTTTCAGGATGTTGATGTAAGCACAGTTAATCGTCAAACTGCAGCTGATTTTCTGGGCTGGTTAATGTGCCCTTCAAGTCCGGAGGGGAGAGCTTACGCCACTTCTGAATTCCTACAAGCTGCCGAAGATTGGCAGTCTCTATGTAACGAAGTGATTACCAAAGCAACGCCAACGTTTAGGAGCCCTGGTGTTGCACGGGCATYATCGGACTTGAAGAATAAYGSGAAGGAGAACCTTCGACTCCCGATTTGCACCTTCTGTGGGTCGCCTGTAAMTTGCAGTGGTGATCTTGTGAATGGTGCACCTCACCATGTCTCAAATTCTCAAAATCTGGTAGCATGGCTGTTAAGATTCTGCAGTCTTCAAAACCGACTTCAACTGCTAAACTTGAAAGGTGGGAGACGTCAGCAATGTTTCTATTCTTTTGCTTCCGACTTTTGAGTGAGACAGAATTCATTTGCAATGGTTTATGTCTTTCATTGTCTAGGTCTTCCCTTCTAGTAAATTTTTTCAACTGAAGCTCATCTTRATCCTCATACTTTGACGTCATCAATGCCTTATGCTGTTCTGATCAGACTGCTTTTGAGATTGTTTGCAGGACGAAAGAGCGTCAGCAAACATCAGAGCTACGTTGATGGAATGTGGGAAGTGATTCGGGTGATTCCAGTAGCTTCTCTTTCCTCCTCTGACTTCAATTTCTTGACTCCTGAGGTTGGTGGCCTTCTCTTGTCTATGATACTACTTGGCCTCACCTCAGGATCCAAAGAAGTACCTGCCGCCACGGAGAAATCAATATCACCACGCTCCTGTTGCACGGTATGTGAAGACTTTCATTGTGTGAGTTGCTGTTAYAAAGACCAACACAAATCTTCTGAACCCCCACATCGCACGGAACAAATCAAAAACGATGCAAGAGTAGAAGAGGACTTCAGYTGGACTCCATTTGCTGCTGCCCTTTTCACTTACCTCGATACCAATATTTTCACTAGTTCAGCGGAGCCACTAACTCCAGCTTTTGGTCCTAAAGTTGTAGTCAGAAGAGTTGTTGCAGCTTGTGTTCATCATTGGGTTCGATTGACGAATCAGTCCACCGTGATGAACTCACAGAATGTAGAAACTGTGTATCATAGGCGCATTCAAATGCTAGAGGATTTATAYACTCGGATTTTAGCTTGGACTGATGTAACAGGAGATGATGCTCAGTTGGCCCAGGCTGTAGGAAATTTAACACGGCAGATAGAACAATTCAAAACATTTTTGTAACATATGAGAGAATTTTCCTGGGGAGATGTTTACCGGTAACCAGGTTTCATGTAACCTGTTTCTTTTTTGGCGAGACAAGGGCCGGCCGGAGCTGATAAATTTTCTGAAGGGTTAATTCGCCTCATGGTGTGACTAACTCATTTTGAGCTGTAGCCTAAATTTGAGACCTGTAGAGATGGTATAATAGTTACAGCCTGAATGTCCCAAAGGGTCTTTCTAGTACAAATATTTGCTTGCATAATTGAATGCTTCATTCGGATATTATCGTTTTACACAACATTTATAGTATTTTGTACACCTCCATATTATACCATCCCAACATTTTGGAGAAATTCAACAACTTCAGCCATTGAGCAAGGCAGCATTTTATGCCAAAAGTCGTTTTTATCCCTTTTGATCCAATTATCTCTCTACCAAGGGTGTTTTTTTTTTTGTGTGGTGGTGGTGGGGCTATTTAGTGCCAGATTGCACCCAAAAAAAATAATGTGGCTAAAAATTGATGACAAGCCTTGAAGTTTTCTTTGCCTGAAAGTCTTGGATGAAATCACCAGATTGTGGGTGAAAATAGAATTATGGATGTGCAATATATGCTAATTTGATATTTCCTATCCAATATGTGGATGAATGTTGAAATTTGGAGCACCACTATAACATTTTATATCAGTGCTTTAGTACTTCATAAAAAAATGAAAATAAAAGCCAAGCTCTACAGATTTGATGCCTCAGGAACTTGGGATCTTGGGATCTTAGGTTCATTTACAGCATCATTAGGAAAAATATGAGGTCTCCAAAAGGCTGCGAGTTCAAAAAAGGCCGCGGTGCTATTATGGAAGGAAAAAAAAAAAAAAAAAAAAAAACAGTATTGTCATAGGGCCCTACACCTGATTCGTTTTCACAGCCTTTGGGAGACCTCATATTTTTCCCAATGTGAACTAGATTAACTAATTATTCATCAATCAATTAACTATTTTCAAGGTGCCCAACTACACATGACCATAGACATGCAAGTGATTCACACCTCCCAATATTCTTCGAGAACCACATAATTTTGACAATTTTTTGAGTGATTTTGAAAACCGGTCAAACAATTGAATGAGCAATAGGTGGTTAGATGGGTGGTTAGCTTTGCATCTTGAGTAGTTATTGTATATCACAAATTTTGAAAGTTGAGGTCGTAGAAACATCTATTGACCCTAGATTCCTCTTAATCATATATTCTTGAAGTACAAAATCAGCTTCAACTGTCATTGATTGCTTCAAATAATTCTTCAACCTCCATTGGTTCTTTTTGAAAACTACTATAGCGTTGAGTTTGAGCAAAYGCTTTTTTCCTATTTGCATCAATGAGTGGCATATTTCAAGAAGAACTCTATTGGATTCTAGCCAATGGCAAATGGTTGGTGTTGCAAAAGGGTGAGATACCTTCCTACATCGAATCACAGTGGAACGGCTTTGATCATTTTTTAGCAACTAAAAGATCATGTTGGGAGGGAGAATGTACAAAACAATAATATTTAGCTTTCATTGATTTGACTTTAACCCCAKAGCGTCCAACTAGTGTTTACTAAAATCCAATCCCTTATCAATTCATTTCCATCAAACTATCATCTAAAAGAAATCCACATAAGTTGACTGAACCGATTGGTAGTGGAGACAATTTTGGAGCTAAAGTGAAAGGAACACGTCGTTTGACCATACCATTGAAAAGATTATAATAGTCAAACAAGGAAATTTTTCAATTTAGAGAGGCCATATTTGAGGCATTGGTTAATCAATTAGTTAGTGTTTCTCACAATTTCAAGTCTAAATTGAGTAGCTTGCAGATAAACCAAATGAATTATTTTTGGTTACCCAATTATAATGTTTTTGTTAGTCCAAGTGCAATAGGTTCTTGAAAACTTTTTATCCTTATATTTATCAATTTTTTCAGGGATAATTGTTTTGCTTAATATTACCTGGTACTAGTGTGTTGTGTGCTATGTGCCGTTGCTATAGCCATTGAAATGTCAAAAGTGATGGCTGAGCTTTCCTTAATCACCTTATCAAATAAAAGTAAACGTTATTTCCTAATTTTTAAATTAATAGAAAACTTCAAAATTCAATAACTTTCACACCATAGGCCCAAGTGCCACAACAGAAAACTTGTGCACCCCCTCCTTGTCGAGAGCTTTCCGAAGGTACCAAGAACATGACCGAGGGACGCATGGTCCAGGAGATCCCAACGTAACTAATAAAACAAAACAAAATAAACAACCTATCTTAAAAGTACCTTGACAATTCAAATAATGGATAAAAATATGGATGGAATTTCCAAATCATTTTTTAAAGTATAATAGTTGCCACTATTTGAGTGGAATTAGTTAAGAATAGACAATTTAATGAATAGTTGTTCTCACATGAATGCTTCTATCCAATTTTTAACCTCTAAAATTCCTCACGTTAGATGTTTTTGGAGGGCTTTAAAAAATTGTTTTAGCCTTGTTCTCCTTGTTGTTTCCAATGCAATAAGGGAATGATTGACTGATGTCAAGGTTTTAAATACCRAAATTAAAATTAAAAAAATAAACTAAACTAAACTAATGTCTGAAATTTAAAAAATAAATAAAATTAAAATTAAAATGACGTGGCCAAACTTTGGCCACATCACAACACTTTTGGACACATGTAACCAAAGGATTTTGTAGTATCTAGTTTAAGGCTTACATTTGGGGCTGGATTGAAGGCCGGGCGGAACTCCCCAAGTTTGAACCAATAGGATCACTCAATTTTTCCAAATCCGGCCCAAGGGCTTTATACTTGGGGGATGACCGGAACTACAACTCATCCTACGTGTCACATTAGGTGGCATGGTTTTGGCGCCAAACCATCCCGCCCCAAGGGAGCAATCGGGCCGAGGTTTTTGGTGGCCGGAACTCCCATCTAGGGCCAGATTGGGCTCCTCCGTTGGATTGAAGAAATCTCCACCTACCAATGTAGTCTTTTTTATTTCTATTTTTTTACATGCTTATAATCATTATATGTGAGCTCAAGAACTTCCTCCCGTCTCGATTGCTGAATTTTTGGGAGCACAGAGAATGAGTCAAAGTAAATAAATCTATGAACTAGCCATTTGAATTGGTTTATTTAATGTTTATTTCTACTACATCAATGCACACAATATTATGTACAATTGGAAATTAAATAACATGAAATGTTCGAATTTAAATTATTTTAGTTTTCTAAATTAAACTAAAAATTAAATCAATTATCAAAATTACAAAATGCTTTTAGTAGAAATTAATATTATTGATATAACCTCATATAACAACCTTATAGTTCTACCATATGTATTTCGATTGGTATAGGATTAAAGACTTTTTAATTACCAAAACAAATTTTAGCTTCTCAGTTGATCAATTTTTTCATTTAATTCAGCTCCTCAATTAATTTTTTATTTAATTATCTTTTCAATTAATTTTTTCAATTAATTTAGCTGAAATTTTTTTTTCCTATTGAGGACATAACTAACATGCAAAGAATATTATATTTATTTATGCTCTATTGTGCACAATTTTACATACAATTGTTCTTAACATGAGATGTTCATTTGGTACATGCTCATGAATTAAATTTTTGATACATTTCTTATTCAAATACATTGTACAAATACAATTCTCTAAATTGACCTCATTGTTGATTGTTAAAGTTATGCCACAAACTCTGACATTTGTGAGATGATGTGCGCTTTTACCAATTCCATTTTTGAAATAGAAAAAATAAGAATAGAAAGGAAAGTTAAAGAAAATGATCCAAAAAAAAATTGAAATAAAAGAAAGAGGAGAAAAAAAGTTAAATAAATAAAATATTTTTTAAATAGGAAAGAAAGGAAAAGAAAGATAAACATGCATGTTTTTATATTTTTTTAATTGAGCATTGAAAAAATCCAAGAGTACATGAAATGGAAATTGGACCTTAGAATCCAGCCCAAAGGCTTTACATTAACTAGGGCCGAATTGAAGGCCGGATTGAAGGCAAATCCGGACGGCCTTCCATCCGGCCTCAGGCCTAATGTAAAGCCGGCCTAAGTAGATGTGGAAAAAAGATCAAAAAATTCCACCATGTAGATTCCAATATCTAAGTGTCTAAACTGACAAAAATCATTTTTTGGGCCCGGGCAGCTATACTTCACAAGGTCACATTTGCATGAAAAATGTCTAAATGGTGGTTATCCTTTGAATTCATTCTTCAAGGCAAGTTGGCTACATACTTGGAAAAATTCAGATCATTTGGAATTGTACAATGTGTAGGAAAAAACCAATAAATAGAAAAAAATAGAGAATCATTCAAAATACGAAATTGTTAAGAATATAGTTATTGAATTGGAAATTGCAAATCCCAATGGTTGTGATGTTATAATAGATAATCTTCATTCTATGTTTTTATTTTTTTCAAAAAATATTGAAAATTGAGTTAAATAAAAGACTTTATAGTTTATTCTAAAGTAAAGAATCCATAACTAGCCATGTAGTTTGGGAATAATTCAAAGCTTTCTATGTGTATACAAATCAAGAAAACCAATTCCAAATTTTTGTTTACAAAAAAAGTGCTTTTTTCTAATCTGCCCAAATAGCTTGGACAAAGAAAAAACACTACATATCATACAATAACTTTTTAACCACATAGTCAAAAGTTGTGAAAATTGTTGATCTTTAACCCCCTAAAGTTCCATGATCATTATGTTTTAATCCAAACTATTTCCAAACTCCCATTTCTAGTACAAGTATCAAATTTTTGAAACAAATTTTTTTTCCGACACATTTAACTGTAAGATCTTGTAGTATGCTAAATTGAGAACATGTGGTAAAAATTTCAAAGATTTCCACCCAGTGGATTGCAAGATATAAGCATTCAAATTTACTAAGATCATTTTTTTGGCCCTCCGAAAAACATGGTAGCAGCACTTCAGAAGCTCACTTTTCTAAGAAAAAATGTCCAAAATGGTGGTGCTTCTTTGGATTCTTTTTCCTTGACAAGTTGGTCACATGCTTGAAAAATTTCAGATCATTTGGAACTATACAACATATAGGAAAAAACAGTAAGTAGATAGTAGTAGAGAATAATTCAAATTACTAAATTGTTAAGAATTTGATTGTGGAATTGAAAAATGACCATTCCAATGGTTGGAATGTTGTAATAAACAATCTTCATCCTACAACTTTTTCTTTTACAAAAATATTGAAAATTGACTAAGATGAAGGACTGCAAAGTTTATTTTAGAGTAGAAAATCTATAACTGCCCGCAAACAAAAAATCCTCATAATTTTTGACTCATTGATCAAAATGGAATGATTCAAAGCTCTATAAAATCAATATCAATTTTTTCATTTGAAAAAAGTGATTTTTTTTAATCTGCCTGGACTACCCATTTACAAAAAAAAAAACATACTAGGCTATAACTTTTGACTCGTATATCCAAATGCCATGAAATTTAGTGATATGAAAGATATTCCTCACCCCCACCTTTTATTAAAATTTGGACCAAAAATANAATTAAATTTTTGATACATTTCTTATTCAAATACATTGTACAAATACAATTCTCTAAATTGACCTCATTGTTGATTGTTAAAGTTATGCCACAAACTCTGACATTTGTGAGATGATGTGCGCTTTTACCAATTCCATTTTTGAAATAGAAAAAATAAGAATAGAAAGGAAAGTTAAAGAAAATGATCCAAAAAAAAATTGAAATAAAAGAAAGAGGAGAAAAAAAGTTAAATAAATAAAATATTTTTTAAATAGGAAAGAAAGGAAAAGAAAGATAAACATGCATGTTTTTATATTTTTTTAATTGAGCATTGAAAAAATCCAAGAGTACATGAAATGGAAATTGGACCTTAGAATCCAGCCCAAAGGCTTTACATTAACTAGGGCCGAATTGAAGGCCGGATTGAAGGCAAATCCGGACGGCCTTCCATCCGGCCTCAGGCCTAATGTAAAGCCGGCCTAAGTAGATGTGGAAAAAAGATCAAAAAATTCCACCATGTAGATTCCAATATCTAAGTGTCTAAACTGACAAAAATCATTTTTTGGGCCCGGGCAGCTATACTTCACAAGGTCACATTTGCATGAAAAATGTCTAAATGGTGGTTATCCTTTGAATTCATTCTTCAAGGCAAGTTGGCTACATACTTGGAAAAATTCAGATCATTTGGAATTGTACAATGTGTAGGAAAAAACCAATAAATAGAAAAAAATAGAGAATCATTCAAAATACGAAATTGTTAAGAATATAGTTATTGAATTGGAAATTGCAAATCCCAATGGTTGTGATGTTATAATAGATAATCTTCATTCTATGTTTTTATTTTTTTCAAAAAATATTGAAAATTGAGTTAAATAAAAGACTTTATAGTTTATTCTAAAGTAAAGAATCCATAACTAGCCATGTAGTTTGGGAATAATTCAAAGCTTTCTATGTGTATACAAATCAAGAAAACCAATTCCAAATTTTTGTTTACAAAAAAAGTGCTTTTTTCTAATCTGCCCAAATAGCTTGGACAAAGAAAAAACACTACATATCATACAATAACTTTTTAACCACATAGTCAAAAGTTGTGAAAATTGTTGATCTTTAACCCCCTAAAGTTCCATGATCATTATGTTTTAATCCAAACTATTTCCAAACTCCCATTTCTAGTACAAGTATCAAATTTTTGAAACAAATTTTTTTTCCGACACATTTAACTGTAAGATCTTGTAGTATGCTAAATTGAGAACATGTGGTAAAAATTTCAAAGATTTCCACCCAGTGGATTGCAAGATATAAGCATTCAAATTTACTAAGATCATTTTTTTGGCCCTCCGAAAAACATGGTAGCAGCACTTCAGAAGCTCACTTTTCTAAGAAAAAATGTCCAAAATGGTGGTGCTTCTTTGGATTCTTTTTCCTTGACAAGTTGGTCACATGCTTGAAAAATTTCAGATCATTTGGAACTATACAACATATAGGAAAAAACAGTAAGTAGATAGTAGTAGAGAATAATTCAAATTACTAAATTGTTAAGAATTTGATTGTGGAATTGAAAAATGACCATTCCAATGGTTGGAATGTTGTAATAAACAATCTTCATCCTACAACTTTTTCTTTTACAAAAATATTGAAAATTGACTAAGATGAAGGACTGCAAAGTTTATTTTAGAGTAGAAAATCTATAACTGCCCGCAAACAAAAAATCCTCATAATTTTTGACTCATTGATCAAAATGGAATGATTCAAAGCTCTATAAAATCAATATCAATTTTTTCATTTGAAAAAAGTGATTTTTTTTAATCTGCCTGGACTACCCATTTACAAAAAAAAAAACATACTAGGCTATAACTTTTGACTCGTATATCCAAATGCCATGAAATTTAGTGATATGAAAGATATTCCTCACCCCCACCTTTTATTAAAATTTGGACCAAAAATATGGAAATCTTTAGCCAAAAGTACTTGCCCACAATTGCTATGTAGCCAAAAAAACGCATGCCGGTCCTTTAGGGGTTAAAGAAAAACCTTGTCCACATGTTGTGTGAAAGTTTTAAAGAAACAAATAAAAATTCCATTCATAGTGAGTTGCCTAAAATTGCTATATTGCAAAAAAAAACGCAGCTTGATCTTTTAGGGGTTAATATGCATATAGACTCATGAAACCAAGTCAATGTTTACTAGATTCATATGAGTACAATCATCCATAAAACTATAATTAATTATATGTTTGGCAAAAATATATATATATATATATATATATATATATTTGTGATACAAGTGCCACTATTAGACACCACTAATAATTAGTCAAACATATGCTTTGCTATCATGTTTTTACTTTTCACCATTGACATCCAACAGTGATGCTACTATTTTAATATCACCCCTGTTGGATTATACGTAGTAATCTTCAATTTTTTTTATACATACGTTAAAAATTGTCTCATGCAAAGATATGGTAGAGGGACCCATTACTAACGGGCACCCCATCACCAATCAATAGGGTGTTGTATTTCCGACCAAGGCTAGAACAAATTTTCATTTTCTACTTGAAATGCGTGTTTTTGATTTTTTCAGGGTTTGGACCAATAAGTTCATGACACATAAGTGAGCAAGAAAGCAGGAAGCAGTGAGCGGGAAAGTAGTTCTTGAATGATCAAAATTAGATGTCCCTAGATGTTGATCATGAGTCAAGCCCAACTTTGGCCTTTCAAAATTCACAGTAATTTCATTGTAAGAGATAAAATTACCAAAGTTCTTGCAATTTCCATCATTTCAGTCAATGCACTTCTGAAAATATTTGCTTTGCCTACACTACCCTAGATCATGTCCATAATTGCTTATTTGATCGGTTACTAGTCCCTCTACCATAAAGGATCAATACATTATTTGTATGAATGATCTCATGGCATGAATTTAACCAACACATAACTATAAAATATCTTTGTAAATAACCTTGTTAGCCAAAAAATTATTTTACCACAATACAAAATTCTTAATAATCATTTAATAAGCATGACCACTACAAAGATGAGAATCATCCTTATACCTTTAAGTTAGACTATTTGTTTCTTTTGTTTGTTAAGGTGAGATCTCACCAAGCGTGCGTCGTTTTATGGTCTTCTTGGTATCATTAGAAAGTTCTTGGTAAAGAGGGGTGCACGGGCTTTGTTTCATGGCGTTTGGACTTACGATGTGAAAGTTATTGAATTTCAAAGTTTATATGATAAAAAATTGGTTAGTAAACTCTTATTTGTAAGGAGATTATAAGAAGGATTTAGCCATCAATTTTGACAACCTTGGTGGTTGCTGCAATGGCAAAGGGCATACTATTAGATCACTAAGTCAACATCTTTAGGACAAATACAAAAAAAACACAAAAAAACCAACGGTATCCCAAAGTATAGTACCACTTCACAAATTGAATGTGGAATTGGTGTTACAAACTAGATATGATCACAAAGGAGGCCAATATGGCTAGCAAGTTCTCCCATTTGAGTCGTGCAATGACAAGAATATATCCTATAGGTAGTTTGGGCACTCTCCATGGCCATTATCATTTATAATGGTCACGACTAGAATTCTCAACATGTCCCATAGCACTATTTTTTAGTTGGTTTGTATAGAGTGTTGGTTGTTTTCAACAAGTGCCCATCAACCAATCACATTATGTCAATATTTTGTTGCCTTCCCGCCCTCACCACTCTTCGTAAGCAGCATAATTACATAATGTAGGTTTGGAAACTGTCACGAAGAGTACAAATTACTAGTGATAATTTTCTTGCTCTGTTATAGCCAATTTTAGAATGCCAAGTTGGAGAGAATTGGCTAGGTACGGCCATTATGGTGAGTTTTATGCACATCAACTTTTTTGAACTTTTGAAGAACTGTAAAGGCTATAAGTGCAACAACTTATTACTTAACTTTTGAGAAAGATCAATTTCAATATATGTTGCCTTTATTTACATAATCTCCCATATCAATGAAGTCTTCTAAATTATATTCGAGTTTCAATCTTACATTATTAAATCACACTTCCTACATCTATGTGGCTTCCTACAATGATTTACATCTACTTTAGGCATCCATGTGTTGTCTTTAAAATTCACTTCCTACCATGATTTACACTCAAAAAGTAGGGTGCTCCTAGTGGGGTCACTAATCACTCCATGGGATTCAGGTTAGACATTGATTGTGGTCTGAAAAAACATCATGGAATCATTAGGTGTCCACTATAGGTCATATGACAGCAAAGGGATGTTTTACCTCAAGTTATGGAAAATTTTATGTTCACAATGAAGTCATGATAATGCAAGGTGCATTGAGGTAGAAGTACCCATTAATGACCAGTGTGCCATTATCAATCAACAGGGTGCCATATTTTCGACCAATGGTGGTACGGAATTCCATTTTGTCTTTGGAATATATGTTTTTGTTTTTTTCTAGGTTTTGACCATTAAGTTCATGACACATAAGTGAACAAGAAAGTATGAAGCAATAAGCAGGAAATTCCAATTCTTGAATGATCAGAATTGGGTGACTCTAGATGTTGGTCATGGGTCAAGTCCAACTTTTGCCTTTAAAAATTCATATTAATTTCAATTCAAAAGATAAAATTACCAAATTTTTGCAATCCCTATTATTTATGTCAATTCACCTTTGAAAATATTTGCTTTGCTTAGCACTACCCTAGCCCATCACAAGGTTTAGAATCTGCAATTTGTCAACAATTATCATGTGGTTATTGTTGCTTCATGGGTTTGCATGTTAATATACAATTTATTGCATCGTTACTACGCATTACTTTATAATTTATCACACCGTTACAATGCATCATTTGCAATTGAAAGTAATGCATTGTAATGATCCAATAAATTGTAAAATAATGCATTGTAATGATGCGATAAATTGTATATTAACGTGCAAACCCATGAAGCAACAATAACCACATGATATCTGTTGACAAACCCGAGGTTCTAAACTTTGTGACGAGATCGTGTCTAGAATTCCTTATTTGATTAGTTATGGGTACCTCTACCTTATTCTTTCATGGTGTGGATTCAACTTTTTTATTTTTGGTGTCCTAGTCCAAAACCCAAGTTGTATTTTCCATCTTCTGATTTTTATTGATAAGTTGCAATGTATCCATTGGGATGTAGCAATAAATTATATATATTTGTTTGTTATTTCCAATGGTTAGATCGAAGTGCGTATTTTTTTTTGTCTATTTTAACCCCTAAAGGACCAAGGTGCCTTTTTTTAGCAACATAGATATTTTGGGCAGGTACATGTGATTAGAGATTTTATTATTTCTCTTTGAAATTTTTACACAACATGTGGACGAGGAATTCTTGTAAGACCTCCAATTTTCACAACTTTTGACTATTTAGTTAAAAAGTTATTGCATGATATGTTGTTTCTTTCTCAACTCGGGCAGTTTGGGCAAATTTGAAAAAATCACTTTGTTTAGAAATAAAAATTTGAAATTGATTCTCTAGATTTCTACAAGTGTGAAAAATCTTTGAATCAATCCATTTTGATCAATTAGTCAAAACTTATGAGGCTTTTTTGTTTGCGGGCAATTATGGATTAACCACTCTAAAGAAAACTTTGAAGTCCAATATTTAATTCAATTTTCAATATTTTTGAAAAAAATCAAAAGCATTGGGTGTATATGGTGTATTGCAACATTTTGACCTTTGGGATTGACATTTTTCAATTTCAAAAATAAATTATGAATAGTTTAGTCTTTTAAACCATTGACTATTTCTTTCTACTTTCTATTTTTTTACTATATGTTGAACTATTTTCAAATGATTTGAAATTTCTTAAGCATGCAACCAACTTGACTTGAAACATGAATGCAAAGAAGCACCACCAATTTGGGCATCTTTCCATGCAAAAGTGAGCTTGTGAAGTGCAGCTGCCCTATTTTTTGCAGGGTTAAAAAAATGATTTATGTCAATTCAAACGCTATTATCTTGCAATCTACATGGTGAACATTTCTAAAACATTTTTCACATCTTTCTGAACTAGAATACTTCAAGATCCTACGGTTACATGTGTCCAAAAATGTTTCTCCCCCAATATTTGATACTAGTACTAAAAATGACATTTTTGAGCGTTTTTGGTGAAAACATAGTCAAAGAACTTTAGGGGTTAACTTTTGTTTTTTTATATCCACCACTGAAGTGGCCCTCTACTATGCATAGGAGCACGTTTCTTAAATATGTACTCGAGTCCAATACATGATAATAAGCTCCTTTGATATATCCTATTTGTGGTTACAAAATATTAGTGCCTCCTATAAAATTTGTATCCGCAAGTCATGCAAGCGACGTGCTTCTATTTTTACTTCTGGAAAGATCAGCCAGGCACCCGCCCGGTCCGTCCACAACAAATTTCCATGAACGAAATTACTTAACTTTAGTTCTCCATCGGCACAGAATCCCAAGCTCACCACTGCATGCGCTGCACTGGCTGCACACTGCAGCCATCTCTCCAAAACAAACTTTCTCCACAGTAAGTTAAGTTCCCTGTRCACCTAGACTAGTAGCCCATTGAAAATCCATAAGTTAGAAATGCTTTTGTGCACAAAGCTCAATGCAACAAGCACAGATACAAAACTGCTGACCACACTCTCACTCAGTCTCCGACTTCAACAAGGCCACCTGTAACCACCACCGGCCATTATCTTACCAAATTAATCCAGAAACTGAAAAAGAAAACGACTAAACGACTAAACGACTTAACCCCAAGCACCAAGAAATAATTAAAAAAACAGTAAATCAAAGTACTGTAATGACACTAAAAAAATCCTTTACGAAATCTATGAGAGTCCGCCTCCACCAAATTAAGCCAAACGAAGTCAAGCAGAATCTGTCCCTTACAAGATAGAGCTCCGCCCGCAGTCTCCTACAGTAAGCTTAGACTTTAACGTACACAAGGAGGACCAACCAAGGCCGTTTCCCCAGTGCATGAAATCCCCTCGTGAAGCGTTAAGTAGGATGTTGTTGTGCACCTGCCAGTTTCTTTTTTTTAGCGGTTCGGTAGGAACCAAATCAGTAACGTACTTGAGAGTTTGCAAAGGCTGTGTACTTGTGTGTGTTTGTGTGTGTGGTGGGGGTGGTGAATTGGCGATGAGAGAGAGAGAGAGATGAGCTAAGCTAA
Organism: Pleurozium schreberi; assembly: GCA_006891605.1. NCBI lineage: Eukaryota > Viridiplantae > Streptophyta > Bryopsida > Hypnales > Hylocomiaceae > Pleurozium > Pleurozium schreberi. The sequence goes on along the minus strand of VACF01000756.1, from coordinate 92,571 downwards.
GCTTACGTCGTTGCAAGTTAAGCTTTCCCGTCAGTCTCCCTGGCAGAGACGACGACGACCCCGCCAACGCTTGTCAGAGYCTGAGCATAGTGTTGATCATGCTTGTATGTGACATAAGTTGTCTCTGACACCATAATTAGTAACCTCTGACCAGTCCAGAGTAATCTCGCTTGTGGCTGCCAGGTTTCCTCCTGCACAGCTTTCGGTTTGGGAGTGGTTGTTTGGCCTGTGTTGTTTGGCTCGTGCTTCCCGTCATTTCACCCAGTTGTCGTCCTGCTTCSATTTCATTCTTGCCATGTGTGAGAGAATTTCTGTACGGGAATGCACTCCGTAGAAATGCCAGACCGAAGATTTGAGGTTGATTTAGTCATCGTCCGTCCATAGCTGTGATTAATTGATGTTGAGATTGCAAGGGGGCTCAAATGTTGCAAGCCGAGAGGCACGGAAGGCAACTGCACTTCTGGGATGGAGAGTGAGCCGGCGTCTTCCGTGTTGAAGTTCGTGGATTCTTTTAGATGTTGCTGTCGTCTTTTCACGAAAATGTGAGCACTCTTGAGGCTCGAGTTCGGAGCACCTGACCCCAGATTGGGGTCCTCCTTTTTCGTTCGACAAAGGGAACTGATGTATGTTCCCGAGCGGGGGGCTTCGAAATTGGAGTATCACTCTGTGGATTAGGCTTTCAACAATTTCAAGATGTGATTCTAGTCTTCGTGAAGAATTGAAGGCGAAGGACTGAAGCCGGGCTGTCATGGCAGTATTAGCGCACTAGCGGTACTCATGGTTTGTGGGGATTTTATCCAGCTTCATCTACGAGATGGATCAACAGGTGAGTGCAAGCGTTTTAGAGTCTTCTTTGAATCTATTCCTTTCGATATGGACTTGAACATGCAGTGAACGGTCTAATGTAGCACATAATTGTCTGGAATTGTGCGGCCATATTTGAATTGCCGCCGAAGTTCTAGGTTTAGACCYCCGCCGGCTTTTATTGCCCACGCATTCAACAGCCTGCAGCTCTCCCTGAAAGCAATGGAGATGCTTGTGTGAAACTTATGTCGTTTCCGCGAGTGATGGTTTAGTTTTGCATAATTTCTTCGACCTGGGGATCCCTTGAATCGCTGCAGTTTTGACGGAATTCGTAWGTTGTCGTTGAAGAGCTAGCTCTTGACAGAGTTTCCTGTGAAATTGCCTGCATCCMCTTGCAGGTGCCAGGCTCGGTGGTGGCCGGAATTGAGCCGAAACCACAACCGCAACGGGTATCAGACTTCGCAGGGTTCTGGACGGAGCAAAACCCTCTAGGAAACAAACCCGTGGAGCTTCCCAGATTTCCCAGAAACGAAACGAATGTAATGTCCTTGGGGTTAGCAGGTAGCGGAGGCAGTGATACCACCGTCGATGCCCCCCAACCCCCGGAGAAAACCCCTTTCATGGCTGCAGATGTTCACCCTGTGGTTGGAAGTCAAATGAAACCAAGCAGTGTGAATCTCCCCGCTGCAGCTCTCAAGCATGAATCCCAAGCCACTGTCAGTGAAGAACGTCTTCTAGGTCAGGGAAGTCCTGCGAGAGTGCAATCCGTGGAGAGCTTTCACAGGCAACGATCCCTCAAGAGTGCTGCAATCCTGCGAGTTGACGAAGCCAGCATTCTTTCTTCCAGACGAAGTGCCAATCAGTCCTCTCGGTCTTTGTGTCAAGGTTGTGTACTCGAGGAGACGATCATGAGCAATCCTCCTCATGTTCTGCCACTACCCCCCGGAAGGGATGGAGTCAGGGAGTCGGTGTTTAATAGTCTTAAATTATGAGAGTTTTTCATGCCGATTTCAGTTTTAATATTGTTCATGTGAAGGTGGGTTTAGTTTTTTTCTGTCTGGAGTGGAGGACACTCAGGAGTCAGGATGATGGAAGCTCTTCATGACAGTCTTTTACACGAATATCATAAGTAATTAAGGAAGTGTAAAATAGGGGGAAAGCAGGAAATGATCGACTGGTGCGCACGGAAACCCCCGCCTGCAGAGAAAAATAAAGCTGGCCTAATGTGATGATTCCTCGGTCCCCTTTAATACTTTACGAGGCCGGTCTTGACAGTCAACTGGGGCCAACAGGCTCTTYATTTTACTTGAGGTCAGGTACTCTGGTATCGATCGATCGTAGTTGGGCCCTTGGAAATGATATGTGACCGTTGTACCGCATATATATTGAAACGTTCCTGAAACCCTGATTGACCCTGTACGTCTTGCCCTGCACTCGATCAGCAATTAGTAACGTACCGTAGTGCCTGATCGAAGCCTGCTTGCGCGCCGTAAGTTATACGATACGATATGAATCTATGACAGTTTCTAACAAGCATTAATGGAACCTTTTACGCATCATTCCTGTTTTTGTACCTCGCCTGCTGTTCCTGTTGCAGCGAGCGATGAGCAGTACAAACTCCGGCCCTAACTTAACTGTGCCGTGTCAAGGGGGCGGTTGTGGGCTCACTACGTTCAGTTACAGTGTGATTTTTTTGACGCTGAAATTCGGAAGGCGCACTTTCTTTTGACATCKGAAGSCRCTTTGTGCATGGGCACGTCTGTTTTGAAAGCTCTCGACTACCTTATTACCCGGCATATGCTTTGAACCTGCCAACTGAAGCTGAATGGGTCTGCTATTGTATGAATGGGTCCGCCAGCATGGATTGATCGCGACAAAAGCTAAGTTATTAGGACAGGGAGAACCAATACGTACACTCAGTCCTTGGCTGGGCAAAACGCGGGACGCTGGCTGATTTAACTTATTGGTTCTGTCCTTTGGACATCGACTCTCACGTTGTGAATCGTTTCTACTGCGGGATTCACATTGCACAACTCGATTAGGGTTTTGTTGGGGTGGACAAAGTCTCACGGTCACATTATTCTTGTTATTTACATGAGAATTAGTGTGCCGTGTGTTGATGCTGTGGCCGTTGCGTTGTCAAAAGTGATGGCAAAGCCCTCCTTAATTTCCTATAAAAATTCAGAAATGATTAGTTTTTAAAGTACTTAATTCATAAAAACTTTGGAATTCAATAACTTTCACATTATGAATCCAAACGCCACAAAACAAAGTCTCTACATCCCTCCTCACCAAGAGCTTTCTGATGGTACCATGAACACGGCCACAGGGGACGCATAGGCCAGGAGATCTCACCAAAACAAACAAACAAAACAAACAACTATAGCCTTATTTTAGGTATGGATGTAAAATTTTGACTTCGTATTTGTATTTGGAGATTGCCAATTAATTAGAGAAGGTTGATCCCTAAAGGACCAAGTAGCATTCTTTGACAACATAATGTTTTTAGACATGCATTTACAAATGGAAATTTCTTTTTTTTTCTTTGAAAATTTTGCACAACATGTGGTTGAGGAGTAGCTTTAAAGTTCAACAATTTTCATGATTTTTGACTAAGTGGTTAAAAAATTATTGCGTAATATGTAGTTTTTTTTTGGACTTTGGTGTTAAAGAAGGATGATGATTGAATCGGTAATTATCCTATTAGTATAATAAGTTTGTTCCAAGGGAGATGGTCAAGTAGGAAATGTTTATGCTAACCAACCTTTTTTTTTTGGTTTTTGAAAAAGTGCCAGGATGGCGATCACTTAAAATTTGGTGAAGCATTTCATTTCTTCATACATACATCTTTTGTACCATAAATCACTTTTCAATCAAATTCATACACTTTTTCATCCAAATTTGACAATTTCATCCATATTCTAAATTGGATTGAAACTTTTCTGGCAAAAAAAAAATTTCACTATGAAATGATGCTTTCTAGCTCCATTTCGCCCAAAAAAAAGGGTTGATGCTAACATATTCATTCTTTATTTAGGTAACACAACTTTAAAATACACAATCCCTTATTTAAAAACACATTCAATTATTTGAATTTGAAAATCATCATTCGTACTACACCAACGCGTATTACAATTTCCTCATTCACTTATCAAAAGTTTGTCACCACATAATACTTCCACCAACTAGCATTTCCATCATCAAATTCCACACACTTGTTCTCACACACCAACACACATCACATAACACACAAACATAGAAATTACACAACCACTTGGAGCTAGGACTAGCACTTGTCATTCACAAAGTGGCTGAAATATATTGAAAAAAAGCACCTAATAGACAACAAAGAAGATGGTCACCGACAGCCACTCACTAACAAAATCTCACAATTTGGTACTTACCAATTAGACTTTATTACTCTCCAATATTTAACCCAACTTGGCTATCAAGCTATTAACCACAAAAACCATGCAATTCACTTCATTAGCAATCCAATTAATAAATCATAATGGTCAAATGGTAAACAATTGCAAAAAAATGAAATTATCCAAAATTGGAATAAAAAATACTATCTACATTTGGGCAGCTCGGGCACTTTTAAAAAAAATAAAAAATTGAAATTGATTTTTTAGATTTATATAAATTTAAAAAGCTTTGAATTATTCTATATTGATTAATGAGATGAAAATTATCAATAATTCTAGTTTGTAGGCAGCTATGGAATCTCTATTCTAAAATAAACATATAAAATAATTTTTTTTGTATTTAATTCAATTTTCAATATTTTTGAAAAACATAAAATCATAGGATGAAGATTGTTTATTACAACATTACAACAACCATTGGAATTGTTTTTTTTTCAATTCCATAACTAATTTTTAACAATTTTATTAGTATATTAAAACATTCTCCAAATTTTTCTAATTCTTCTTCTTTTCAATTGTGAATATTAAATGCTTTTTTTTGAAATTTTTCATATTTATATTTTCAACTAATTTTTTCAACATATAAAGGGAAGTTGTAAGTTTTAGGATCAACATGTTTGTGGCAAAAAGTTTGAAAGATGAAATCTAGCTATTTAAAAAGAGTTTTAAATACTTCTTTTGAGCATTCAAGCATCATGATCTTGTAATTGATGTGTTTTTTTACGCTAAAGTTTGAGAAGAGTAAAAGTTTTTGAAATGAGTTCACTAAATGATTCAAACAAGATTTGTTAAAAAACAAATACTAATGAAGATTTTAGCCATTATTTAGAGGTTGATATTTTGAAGCAATTTTGATCTCTCAACATGACAAAATTTTAAGGATTAATAAAAGAAAGAGAAAAATTAGAAAAGAAAGAAGATACACAATGCTCAAAAAATCGCAACTCAAATTGGGTCTCAATGGAGGGGCAATAGGTTTTGCAAGTTTCTATCTAGGTCGAAAAACTACTTGAGTAGAAACGGCATGATCTTTAAGACTCCAAGTGCATTTGACAATGTTTGAATAAATTTTGCATATTAATAACCATATATTACATGTATAAGTTTAGATATGTTTATTATTATTATTATTGTTTTTATTTTTTATTTTTTATTATTATTTATAACTAATATTTTATATACTATTTAGAACTAAAAATAATAATTACTTAAACGTTTTATTGTAGGTATAGTTTCAAAAAGTTTATTGATGAATATTTTGTAGCAAGTATGAAATGAAAAATTCTAATTACGATAAGAAATGTAAGTTTTATTTTTACTTGAACTTAAAATTTTTATCCCAATGATATTTTTATAGCCAAGAAATCATAGGATGTTTCCATTCCTTTTCTGAAAGAATTTTCAAAACTTGTTAAAGAAAATGTTGGAGAATTTTCTTCTTGCAAAATTGATTCGACAAAAGAACTTCAAGCAATCTAAGCCAAATTTTTTTATCCATTATCTTTTCTTTGGATGCCTTGACTTCTACACTGAATCGGGGTATTAAGCGGACCCATACTAATTAATTGACATTTCACACTATATAAATATCTACCTTTGTGGTACATCAACAATGATAGAAGTGACCCGGGGTTGTATATCATATTTTGTACATCTACAGTTCCCTGATTCAGTCCCCTTAATTGTTTGGTCCCTTTAATACCCTTTCTCAGTATAGATGTTAACCCCTAAATGACACCAAGCATTCAAATTTCAATCATTGGATGAATGCAAACAATTCCAAATAAATAGAAATGAATTTTTTCATCCATCAACTTTTTTGAAGGTATTAGTCCTTTAACGTTTGTACATACTTTTAGATTTTGAAGTCTTTCCATAGCAAAAATTCTAAAATTCAAAGTGTACTACAAGGTCTGATCCTTACACGATTAAATATAATTTTTATTTAATTTAATAGTGAAAAAATTTGATATTCAACAAGGGCAATGTTTTTTGTAGGACGATTTGAGAATTACTTTTTCAAACTAATTAGAGCAAATTGTAAAAATTATACAACTCATGATTCATCATTTTTTTTTATCATGATCTATACATTCCTAAAGTAACTAAACTATTACTCTATATTGCATTATAAAACACAATTTTACACTTTGGAGCATATCACATGTTGTGTTTCATAGATGTGACACTAGTATATAGTATACGCTTTGAATAAAAGGTATATAGTTGGAAAGTTGAAAACGAGGATGGTTATTTCACCTTGTTTTTTCACTCACACCTCATAATAAAAATGAATAGACTTTAAATTTTTAATAAAGTTGATACAATTATCCTTGTACTATGTCCTGTATATAGAACACATAAAACACACAATTTCTTTTTGATGCAAGCTTGGAAAAACACAATTATTTTGGTCCACAAGCTAGTAATAAAATTTGAAGAAAAAGAAATTTGTCTTTGTAACATTCAATCTGCAATTGAAATTTACAACCGGCCTTTTAATCTAGTAGAAATCTTGTCCAACCAGACATGTCTTCAAGGACTAACACATGTCTTCACTCTTCAAATATTGATTTTGAGTCACAAAAGATATGTCCCAATTTCCACCCAACGACTGCACTATTACTTCCACAAAAAGCCCAAAATTCAAAATTCATTAAAACAGTAACTTGCAAGTTACACCGTCAAGTCTCTCATGGTTTTCCCTAAGCGCCTGTTTCCATTGTCTACTGGAACTGGAGCATTAGATGTTTTTTGGACCATTTAGAAGACTGTGGGTTTGTGGGCTATGGGAACGCATTGGAAACTTTGGGAACTTTGCAACGTTTGACTTGGCCGAGAGACTCCCACGTCAGATAATACTAACTAATTAATTTTTTAAATATTTTTAAACAAAATTGATTTTATTTTTATTTTTTAAAATCAATTTCTTCAGTTTCTTTACACTTTTTGGCAGTTTTGAAGTTTTTTTTTTTTTTTTTTTTTTTTTTTTTGAAATTTTTAAATTAAAATTTTTAGACGGGCTGTCGCTGGTTCCTCAGCTGTGTATGGAACTGCCCCAAAACAGTTTCCTCCGGAGCTGAAAAACATCTAATGGCCCATTCACGTTGATTATGGGCAGAAAGGAGATAATCCTCTGAAATCTCGACGTGATGTACATGCAAGAACGCGAGCCTCGAGTGACTAGGGTGTGGAAGGTCCAGTTCTGTTTTCAACTTCTGTGTCAACCCCAAACCAGGGAAGGCGGGAGGAAAGACAGGCAGAGCGCTACACTACTGTAACGTGAGGACTGTACAGTACAGTGCAGTGGGGGCACCAGAAGAGGGGCACCACCACTCCACAAGCTAGGGCTCCAGGTTTGACTGCTTTTTGACTGGCCTTTGCGGGTGGAAGTCTACAACATACGAAGAGAGCACTGGGGCGGAAGAAAGGTCAGTAAAGGTCGCGGGGGGAGAAACCATTCATTGACTCGCTCGAATCCTTGGCAGCCGCCACGCCGGGGGCGAGTCTACGCTGAGTCGCCGAGTCAGTCTAAGGAACACATGTTTGAATGGAACTTTTCAAAAACTCAACTTAACTTACAGATGGATGGGGGCCATATATAAATCCGCCCGGCGCGCTGGCTTCAGTAGCAGCACCCAGGAGTACCGATTCTTCATACCTTGCATCGATCGCCACTTTACTTGATTGCCCAACTTCGGATTGATCAGTTCGTTCCGATCCTTGCCGAGTTTTCAATTTTGTCGCAGCCGGGGATTGATCAGGTTTAGTGCACCGAAATTCGTAGCTTGTGGAAGTTGTCGGTGATCGAACTACTGCAGAAGTGCGAAGGGATTCCATCAACAGGGTAAGAAGTTAGCTAGCTAGCATGTTACAAGTTTTTAGTACTTGTGATTGATTCATATCAGGTTATGGAGGTGAACAGGGTGACATGTACAGGCTTGAARTTCTTTAACCGACTAGCTAACCGTTGTTAGCGTCCCGTTTCATGCATTCGAGGAAATTCTGTGTAACTTAGTTGTTAATTAATGATTCCGACGCCAAACGCATGGGTGAGTGACTATCATTGAATTCGAGGCAAAAAATGTATGGGGGACGATCAGGAGGTGGAACCACTATATTGACAGTGAAATCGGCGTTGGTATGCATGAACGCAGAGAGCTAGAGAGATTGAGATTCGTGCTCAAGTCTGCAAAGAGTAGCGCAACAATGGCCCTTGTGAGCCGCTCTCTGGTTGTTGCACCACGGACGGAAAGCACACCGTTGGGGAGTAGTGGTGGGGCTTTCTCCGGGGAGACCGCCTCCATCAAATTGCAGGAATTGAGACAGCCGCGAACTCTACGTCGCAAAAATGGCGTTGCTAGAGCGGTTCACGCTGCGGAGCCTCTGAATGCCGCCATCAAGAGCGCCGTGAAAACAGTTCTCAAGAGCGCAGAACTAGGTAATAAATTGGGATTGAACGGGCCGGTTGATTGGAAATGATGTAATTCTACTTGTGATTGAATGAATTTGGTGTTATGAAACATGAAATCTCTTACAATATATCTGGATCCCGGATTGACGAGGACATGGTGATCAATGGCAGAAGGGGGGAAGGCCACTGATTGGTCTCCTGAAAGCTGGAAGACGAAGGTGGCGCTCCAGCAGCCAAACTACCCTGATCTCGAGAAGCTGGCCGAGGTGGAACGGACGCTCGCAAAYTTGCCGCCCCTGGTGTTCGCCGGAGAAGCCAGGAGCTTGGAGGAGAAGCTTGCTGATGCAGCTATGGGAAAGGCCTTCTTGCTGCAAGGGGGCGATTGTGCCGAGAGCTTCAAGGAATTYAACGCCGTGAATATCAGGGACACGTTCCGCATCTTGTTGCAGATGGGCGCGGTGCTCATGTTCGGCGGCCAGATGCCAGTAGTCAAGGTAATAAATTCTACCATCTTCGATCACCAATTGTCGAGTTTGACTGTTGAAATATTTCGTTTTCATTCTGCGGATCTGGAAACATGAATCGAGATTTCAATTATCTAAAACATCATTCCACTGTTGTTTTTGTGCAGGTCGGAAGAATGGCCGGGCAATTCGCCAAGCCACGTTCCGCGGATACCGAGACCGTGAACGGCATGGAGCTTCCCAGCTACCGTGGCGACATCATCAACCAAGATCTCCCCACTCTGGCGGCTCGCATCCCCGACCCAACTCTAATGGTGCGCGCGTACAGCCAGGCCGCCGCCACTCTCAATCTYCTTCGCGCTTTCGCCACGGGCGGCTTCGCGGCCATGCAGCGCGTCACACAATGGAACCTCGACTTCGCCGCGAACAGCGAGCAAGGCGAGAATTACCGCGAGCTMGCGCACCGCGTGGACGAAGCTTTAGGCTTCATGTCCGCGTGCGGCTTGACCTTGGAGCATCCCTTGATGACCACCACCGAGTTTTACACTTCCCACGAATGCCTTTTACTCCCTTACGAGCAAGCCTTCACGCGCATCGACTCCACCACGGGACAGTGGTACGACTGCTCCGCGCACATGGTGTGGATCGGGGAGCGCACTCGTCAACTCGACGGCGCCCACATCGAGTTTCTTCGTGGAGTGGCGAACCCACTCGGCGTGAAAGTGAGCGACAAGATGAAACCCGAAGATTTGGTGACGCTCTGCGAGACGATTAACCCCGCCAACAAGCCGGGACGCGTGACCGTGATTGTGCGAATGGGCGCAGCCAAGCTACGGGAGAAGCTGCCGGCGCTGGTACGCGCGGTGCGGCAGTCGGGGTGCGTGGTGACGTGGGTGAGTGATCCCATGCACGGGAACACCATCAAGGCGCCGGGGTCGGGGACGAAGACGCGACCGTTTGACGCTATTTTGGCCGAGGTGAAGGCGTTCTTCGACGTGCATGAGCAGGAAGGCTCCCATGCTGGAGGGGTGCATTTGGAAATGACGGGACAGGATGTGACGGAATGTGTTGGTGGAGGGAATAATGTGAGCTTTGAGGATTTGAGCTCGCGTTACCACACGCACTGCGACCCGAGGCTGAACGCGTCGCAGGCGYTGGAGCTTTCGTTCATCATCGCAGAGCGGCTGCGAAAGAGACGACTGGCGGACGGGAAAAACTCCTTGCTGCATGCCCTTGTTGCACAGATTGCCAATGTGTGCTAGCCAGCTACCCAATCTGGCATCCTCGGATCCATGGATTCATTGATCCATATCCTCGTTCTTTCTAGCTAGTTAGTGCTCAATAATCATACCCATTCAACTTCTTAATTAGACAGTTGTCGATCAAGATCGCTTCCTAGTCTAGTCTTCTCTAGGCTACTGCGACACGATTCATGTATATACCAATTAATTGTTTGCGGTTCCCCTGCACATACATGGGGATCCGCAGCGTAAAAGAAACCTCCATTCAGCATCCGATGTGATCAAAACTGCTTGCTTCGATTACCAACGATCAGAGGACTTCTGTTTACCGGCCTTGCAGCAAGAGAGAATTCAGCCCGCATAATTTCCACGATCCGAGTGTTGAACATTTGCTCATCGATCTGGCTAGGGCACCCTCCATTGTTTCAGAAGGTGCGGCAAAAGAAATATGTGCACAACTAAAGGTTAAGTGATTGACTTTCCCAATGATTAAAGTTCACATCATTCACGATCGCGCGCGGTACCTACGAATTGGAGTGTACTTTTGGACTGCTTTGCATCATCGATCATGGATTCAGAGCAGTGTCCACTCCGGCCAGGACTGTTCGTGACTGGATTTCCACAATTTAACACCACTTTTTTGATCACCGGGGTTTCTGTCCGAATGATGACATGATTGCTGTTACGTGTGCATTCTTTCGTTGACCGAATCCGTCATCAAAGTCATCAACTAGAATGATGTCAATAGCCAGTTGACCTTGTCTGCTTCACGTAACGACAGAACCGCTCTAGCTTTTGGTTGGAAGGGAGCTTTAACTTCCTTCAGAGACGGAGGATTCAGTTGAACTCAATTGTTGCAAGGCAGCGGACAATTCCATTCTCAAGTCTTTAGGGGCCTCCCTGCCATGTGAGTCGGGCCGGTAGAAAAAGCACTAAAAGACAAGAAGTGAACCCTGATTGTCTTGCCGGCCTGGGTGAACGGAGAAGTTGGGTTTCAAGTTTCACCTGTATTGGTGGACAAGCCAGTTGGTGGAGATTGGTGGAGATTGGTCAACTTGAAGGGAATCACTATGTGTGACATTTTTACTCAACCTCTCCCCCACCCACCCGGTCCACATAGTAGTACAATTTCTTGGTTGACACTATAGCTTCCCCGGGGAACTTTGCTTCTTCCACTCACATGGCAAGGAGGCCCTTAGTCGGTCACTTGGCAACCTTTTCCTATTGGTGTTTTTTTTAATTTTTTTTTCAAATTACTTCAAACAGTTCAAAGTCTAGGCATGACCACTGTAAAATTTGTATTGTTGGAATTATGCAAACAAGATAGTGTTGATGTACGCAGAACACTAAATCCAGCTCACAAAGTGAGCCCAACTTACAGGGTAATTTTTGGATTCTCCTAGGGTAAAAGTAATAAAAGGCCCCCTAGGCCCCTATTTTGAGCCACATCTAGGATATGATTTAGGCCTCTCCCAACTAATTTGGGGTCTCTGATTGCAAATATCAATTCAGAATTTACAAATTTTATCACGTGTGAAAAATAAGAAATTTCAGCATTTTTCCTTGGAGTAAATCCAGGCATCCAGCGTGCTAGGTCTACTTTGTGGGTTGGGTTTAACATCCTGGTTGATACATCCACATTCATTTTCGAGGAGAAAATTTAAATATGATGTATATGAAATGTACTATAAACATGTATGGCGAACTTCATTAAAATGGCGATATTTCGTTATTTTGGCACTTTTTACAGTTCAGACTGTGCAGTTTGTAATCTATATTTGTATTAGATTTACGAAATCTATATATGTCCTAGATGTTTCAAACTGCGCGGTTTGAGATCTAAGTATGTCATAGATTTTTGATATCTACATACGTCATAGATTTTTTAAATCTATACCTGTCCTAGATTTCACTGAAGCAGTTCAGACTGCAGGGTTGAAGATGGCACATGGAATACTTCCATTTTAATGAAATTGGCCATATGTGAAATTCTCTTTATATGTGTATCCTGGTGAAGACTATCAAAGTCTAAACTTTACAAGATAGTGTGTATCAATACTTGGCCTCAATTCATACAAAAATGATCAATTTTATAGCTTTAATTGTAATCTGTAGTAAGGAGCTAGAAGTTGACAAAATGCACTAGAAGTCAATGATGCTAGTGCTTGAGCACAAAGATGTGAGCCTATGAGTGTTGAACCTAGTTGTAGGTATGTAAATATAATCATTTGAAGGTGTTTATAACATATGTACCTAAAACCTAGGTACATTTGAATATAGAAAGAGACAATAATATAGGAAGGTGATAGCAAGTAACACATGTCCTATTTTGTATCATATGTTGCCTATTGATCTAATTTTTGGCCAAAACGTTTGTGATCTAGCTCCAAATGGCTTAAGATTTAGAAAAAAGGTACTCATGAATATTATTAGCTATTTTTTATATTCTTTTTGTAATTTTCAAAAATAATTTACTATCCAAAAATAGAGCCTGATTCAATGTCACACTTGCCAATTTGGAGGTTTAAGTACTATTTAGTATCCAAAAATACGGGCAAAAAGACAAATTTTGAGCTGAAATTTCGAAAAGATGGTCTTCTAGTAGACTTATAGCTAATGGCCAAATGAATTTTTAGAAATAATTAATTTTACGTGGTGTAGAAGTCTACAAAGTGAGCTTCTTTTTGCTTGCATTTTGAAACATATAAAATATTATTTGGATGGTTCTTTTGGTGAATGACCATCTTTATAGAGCTATTACAAATGGAATCTTTTTATTTTATGTATTTTTTTTCTTAATTTTAATTAGTTTAAACATCAAAGTACCTATTTTCTTGTGATTTGGAACTTTTCTAGTTCCCCTACTCAGAGAATTTTTCTATGCTTTTCCTTCATGGAGTGCCTTTGTCTTATATGAATATTCTAACATTAGCCATATTTTTTATATTTAAATATTTTTGTTCTAATTTTATAGTACTCCCGGGAAAAAAAACTACCACATAGCAGCATTTCATAGTACTCCATGTATAATGGAACAAAATTGTCCACTCATTCTTGCAACAACCCTCCATAGTATAAACATACTCTTCAATTGAAAAATCAATAATACCGTAACGAAGAAATTTTCAGTTTTTCACCCAAAATTTGATGCAAATGCAATCAAAGAGCTTTCAAAAAAATATTCAATGAATGACCCTAATCCTTCATCCAATATTGTCCTTGCAAATTTTAAATTGTGGTGTGTGCAAGCAAGGTATAGCGCTTAGGAAAAGTGGTTTGCTTCAAGCTCGTAAAAGAAAATTTGCTGAATGTAGGGTCATCCTTAGTTTATGATCCTTAAATTTTTTATCTTTCTTAACTTTCTCTTTTTAATTCTAGTTTCTTTTGATAACAATTGCATTGAAGAAAAAAAACATGTCTAGAGTTGGGTACTTTAAAAAAAATTTATTGTGATTTCAAAGTAACAAAAATCAACAAATCAGCTCAAATAATGAACCTATATACAAGATATTCAAAAAATGAAATTATTTCCCTAAAGATCTGTATGCTACGTGTTATGCGCTTACAGTTTTGAAAAAAATGGTTATTTTCCTTACAAATTTTATATTTGAATGTCATGATATCCAAGTTTTTCAAAATCAATTATTGAAGGACATCCCCATCTCCAAATTGGGAAGATAAGTATATAAATTGGACGAAAAAATGTTAATGATGATGTGAAAGATAATTAGTACTTTTCAATAATCATAAAAGCATCCTTCTCTAATAAGCATGTAATGTTGGCCAAGTTCATAGAATGTGACTGAAAAATGAAAATTACAACTCTCAAAGAATATCTATTTTATGAATCTTAGAATTCAAGGCAAATGAATCATTTAAAGATGCCACAAGAATTGAGTGCTTTGTGGGTTTTTTAGAAGTAATTTAGAATGTGGCATGAACCAAGTACTTTATCATGCTTGCACCTTTATAAGGGGGATCTCATGATTTAACCCCAAAGAGGGTGATTGCAAGAAACACTTGAATGTCAATTTGGTTGCATTTTGCATAATTGAATGTTATAATTTTTAATTTATGAACCCAATGTCAAAAACAAAAAAAAATTGTTCTTGAGCTATCTTGATTGTAATAGTATCTCTTATTTTTCAAAAAATTTAAAAAATCATTTTATATTCAAAAGTCAATTTTGTTAGTTTTTCACACTTTCGGATTTAGGGATTTTTTATCTTATTGAGCAGTTTAAATTAATGATTTTCAGTTGATATTTCTAAGGTATTTTTATAGTAGGCACACATATTCGTACCAAAGGGCATGTGAAAAGATGTTATTTTATGTCCACCAAATTTGTGCAAATAGGTCTTCCTTGTGCATGCACTTCTAAACATTAGAGATGTTTTTGGCCTCATTTCTTGGGTCAAATCTCATCACAAAGAAGTCCTTATAAATGGCCAATTTTTGTTTCTTTGAAAATTCAATGTTTATCCTATTTTTTAGAAATCAAAATGTCAAAGTATGTGTTTTCTAGCCACAATTCTATGTTCAATAAATATCTCCTAGAAAATGCATACTTTGACATATCAGTTTAAATGTTTGTTGTATTCAATAAGCCCTACAAACCCTAATCATGGAAAACATTTTGCCCATCAATTGAATAATATGGCAAAGGTTTATAGATGCTTTCAATGGCTTTTTTATGGGAGCTACAAGTAATAGATGGAGTACATCCATACATATTGAAATTGAATAATCAAAATTTGACTATTCTTGAGTGATGTGACTAGCATAGTTACTTGTTATATTATGATTTTTGTGCAAGGTTTTGAATTACTTCATACAAGGATAGAAGGAAAAAGAAACTTTCAGTAATGAAGATTTTATGTCTCAATCCTTCTCTTTTTGTAATTTATTTTGTCCTAAATTTGATATTTCRATCCTACATTTGCCTCCTTAAAAGAAACTCTTAAAGACTACAAGGTTAGTCCCTAAGACCTAAGTTAAAACTTTGAAGTCCATATTCTCAATGATGAACAAAGAGCTCTGAGGCAAAGTTTCATCCAAATGTAACACTTTTGAATCCTTAAAAACTAAAGGGACGATCACACTTGGCGTTATGAAAGAATGACTCTCAGAAAATAACAACACTATTAAAATACCTGGTGGGGCACTTCTTGCTGAGGAGGTTTAGGAGATAATAGGACCGGACTGTCCGTGCATATGTTAGGTTGTAGGTGTTCATACTGTTGTSACAGACGTGCCATACCGGACTTCATCCACACGGACTCCCCGTAAGACCTATGCCGGCCTTGCAATAGGGGAGCTTCTCTAGAGCTTTCCTCGAGAGCATATAGTTTAGTTGTTAATAGTTTTGAGTAACTTCTAGAAGGTTTTAGAACCTTCTACTAGTGTCTAGAACCTTCCACTAATTTCCGGAAGCTTCCATAAGCTTCCGTATAGTTTTAGTAGCTTCTACAAGCTTCCACAAACTTCCACAAGCTTCCACAAGCTTCCGGAAAGTTCCATACGGATCTAGTTATTTCTAGAAGCTTCCGAAAGGTTCCGCTTGACTTTCTTAGATTCTAGAAGCTTCCATAAGCTTTTGGAAGGTCCCATGGGTGCTTCCTAAGGTCTCCAGGACCTTATTCCGGAAGTTTCCTCTAGCCTAGTATAAATAGAGAATTGATGGMCGTTGTTCCTCACTCTCTTCAACACCAGTTGTACCTACTTTTCTAAGTTATCAATACTACTTTTAGTTTTCTCACTTCGAATGTTATTCTGAGTCTTGTATGAGGAATCCCCTCATTTCTGGTCTATTTTGGTCTCTCTTTGAGGTATCCCCTTAATCAAATCTTTTGTCCTATCTTAGAGTTGCCGTCCGCAACAGTTTGAAAAGAGTGTTTCTTTAGTTCTTCTTGATATCAGAGTTTACTTTTGCAAAATAGAGTGTAGATTACCCCTTTTCTTCAAAGAGTCAAGATGCTTTAGAGGTTGTGGATTACCCACTTCTAAGCTGATATTTTTTTCTGTAGTCATCCTCCATGAGAGATAGCATATGAACTTGAATCATCTTCCTATTTCATTAAGTCCAGTTGTTCTAAAAGTACGTTTTTTGTTCAGACCAAAGACCGAATTGAGAGATATCATCATTCGACACGAGAGCGAGGAATTCTATCTAAATTTTTTGAGGTCTTCACTTCCTGTAATCATTCCAAGAGTACACGACGCAAAGATTTGCTATTTTATTTACTTGTGAGTCTCCAAGCGTATCCAATTCGAAATGGGTGACACTTCTAACATCCAGATGTATGACGTGGTTGCCATACTGCAACAGCTACAACAAGAGAATACCAGCCTACGAAATGCCATGGAACAGCTCCAAGTTGCTCACGCTTCAATCCACGTTCCAGCTTCCGCAGCAAATCCGGTTTCACAAGCGTCAAAAGAACCTCGAGTAAGCTTGCCAGAGAAATTTAACGGAGATCTTACGAAACTTCGAGATTTTGTCAATCAAGTTTGGCTTGTCTTCCGTCTTCAACCATACAGATATTCAACGGAAGAAACACAAGTCGGATTCATTGGAACACTACTCACCAGAACCGCGTTATTTTGATTTTCATCACTGTTGGAGAAGAATTCTCCGCTTCTGGCGAACATTGATCAATTCTTGGAAGAATTCAGCAGAACGTTTGGAGAAAGAGATCGAGCCCTTATAGCAACAACAAAACTTTGAACGCTACAACAACGATCGCTCCTAGCTTCAGCATACATTGCGGAATTCCAATAACTTGCTTGTGACCTCAATTGGAACGATACAGCATCACCATGTTTCGATGGGGACTTCGCGACGATATCAAAACCTTGTTGCTGAACTTGCTCAAACCAACAACTCTATCAGAAGCCATTACTCAAGCAATCGACTGCGACAACCGGTTGTTCGAGCAACGACAGGAGCGACGATTGCTCTTTGGATCATATCAAGCGGATTTCACAGCTCCCGCGCACCATACATCTTCAAACACTTCGATCGCAGAGCCCATGCAAATCGACACTTCAAGGATTAAGAAATTAACCGAAGAAAAGAAAGAACGGCGTCGCAGAGAGCAGTTGTGTTTATATTGTGGAGGCAAGGACCACGGCGTAAAGAACTGCCCTGTGAACTTGAGGGGACAAAGCCGCACAAATTTCGGTACACCTCAAATACTTTTGAGTCAATACATAAAGAAATCGATTCGAAAAACGACAACGGCCAGCCACAATAGGGACTGTGCGGCTGACAAGTGTTGCCACGTCATCAGGTCCTATCTTATCCTCTGAACCTTCTCGTTGTTTTAATATTCCGCTTAAAATAGATTTTCATCCACATAACATAAAGCTTAAAGCCTTGTTAGATTCTGGTGTCACTGCTTGTTTTACTGAAAGAGATCTTCTAAAACGTCATAATCTTCCTATAGTTCCCCAAAAGTACCCTGTGGCAGTAGAGGTTATCGACGATAGGCCCTTGATTTCAGGAGATGTCACTCACGAAACTAAACCCTTAGACATTATCCTAAGAGGCCACCGAAGTACTATTGTATTCAATATCATTAGTTCTTCCTCCAATTCTCTCGTCTTAAGTCTCTCTTGGTTAGAGATGATCAATCCAGATATAGATTGGAAAAAGCGAAAGTAAACATATCGAACCATAGTTTCTCATTTTTCATCTAAACACCCTAGAAAGATTCCAAATCCGTGTCTTTACCAAGTCCGAGGGTCCGAGGTCAAAGTTCCGCTGATGATCGGTGCCCGAGCTTTTATGAAGGCTGCCAAAAATGGGACTATGTTTGCAATTTATGCAACTCCGATATCTCAACCCGTTCAAAAACCAACCAAGTTATCAGTAGAGTATGAGGAGTATCAAGATGTGTTTGAGAAGAAGAATGCTGATACACTTCTTCAGCATCGACCTTTTGATTGTGGCATCGAACTCCAAGAAGGTGTGCAACCTCAATTTGGTCCAATCTACAAGCTCTCTCAAAACGAGCTTGCAGCGTTACGAGATTACTTTGATGAAAATCTCGCAAAGAACTTCATTCGGCATTCCAAGTCACCTGCTGGAGCTCCTATCCTATTTGTCTAGAAGAAAGACGGCTCCCTTCGAATGTGCGTGGACTATCGTGGATTAAACAAGGTCACAATCGAGAACCGGTATCCATTGCCGCTTATCCCAGGACTTCTTGACCAAATCGGTCAAGCAAAGATCTACACCAAGATCGATCTTCGTGGAGCGTACAACCTAGTATGTATCAAGGAACGTGACGAATGAAAGACAGCGTTCCGAAGTAGGTATGGACACTTTGAATACAATGTCATGCCTTTTGGTCTTACCAACGCACCTGCCATCTTTCAACACTTGATGAACGACGTATTCCGAAAGTTTTTAGACGATTTTGTTGTCTATTATCTCGATGATATATTGATTTTCTCCAAGAACGAAGAAGATCACATTAACCATATTCGAATGGTACTAGAAAAGTTACGCACTGCTGGGCTATATGCCAAGCCGGAGAAATGCATCTTCCACCAACTCCAACTCGAATTCTTGGGCTATATCATTTCTGGAGAGGGTCTATCCATGGATCCAAAGAAGATTCAAACAATCACCGATTGGAAGGTACCGACTACCGTTTGAGACGTACAATGCTTCCTCGGTTTTGTAAACTTCTACCGAATCTTCATCCAAAATTATTCCAAGATTGTTGCTCCGTTAACCCGATTGACTTGCAAAGACAAGCTCGAGTGGAACACGGAAGCAAACCAAGCATTTGAAGCTCTGAAGAAGGCGTTTACGACAGCGCCTATTTTGACGCATCCTAACTTTCAGAAGCTGTTCTTCCTATAAACGGATGCTTCTGACTTTGCCCTTGGAACGGTCCTTTCACAACCCAACGAAGATAGACGCCTCCATCCTGTCGCGTTTCACTCGCGAAAATTTACTGCTGTTGAAATCAATTATGAAATCCACGACAAGGAGCTCTTAGCCATTGTCGACTCGTTCCAAGAATGACGTCATTTTCTCGAAGGAACTTAACATCCTGTCACGGTCCACACCGATCACAAGAACCTTGAGTACTTTATGTCTGCCAAGGTATTGAATCGACGACAAGCCCGTTGGAGTATATCGCTTTCGCCCTTCAACTTTGTCATCACGTACCGCCCCGGTTCATAACAAATCCAGTTTAATGCTCTTTCCCGACGAGCGTACCTTGCACCCAAGGAAGGAGATGCAACTTACGATCAGCAAAAGACTACCCTTATGAAGTCTGAGCAGCTCCAGCTGAAGGCCGTGCGCACCACAACTTCGGTGGATGCATCTTTTCTCCAAGATATCCGAGTAAGTTTACAATCCGATCCTTTGACTTTGAAACTGAAGAATAGTACTGACATCTCCAATCCTAGAGAATTTCTAAGTCCGGACTCTGAAGTCCCTGATTCAGAGGTTATAAATTCGGAATCCCCGAATCAACCTTCTTCTAGTTCACAAGTTTCCAAATCGCGTGAACCACCCCGAGATGATGTTAATCCAAGATTCCAGTTTCGAGATGGCTGTTATACTACCAGGGATTACTTTATGTCCCTAAGGGCCCATGTCGACTCCGAGTGCTCCAGTCTCGACACGATTTCCCATCAGTAGGACTCTTTGGTTACAACAAGACCATGGAGCTGATATCCAGAGACTTTTGGTGGCCTCAAATGTGGAGAACCGTGAAGGACTATGTCACCACATGTGATGCCTGCTCTAGATCTAAGATCCCTCGTCATCGGCCATACGGTTTATTTCAACCACTATCGATTCCAGAAACCCCATGGACATGCATATCCATGGATTTCATTGTGGACCTTCCACTGTCCAAGACTTTTGACTCTGTCTTTGTTGTTGTTGATCGGTTTACCAAGATGACATTTTTCATTCCGTGCCACAAGATTGTGACTGGCGAAGAAACAATAAGACTCTTTATAGACAACGTCTACAGATTCCATGGCTTACCTAATGACATCATCTCTGACCGCAGGACGCAATTCACATCCAAGTTCTGGCAGTCTCTATTCAAGATTCTAGGCGTCGCGATCAAGTTGTCTTCAACATACCATTCTTAGACCGATGGCCAAACCGAATGCGTCAATCAAGTATTGGAGTAGAACTTACGGTGTACTATCAACTACCATCAAGATAATTGGATGGACTTATTGCCGCTTGCCGAGTTTGCTTACAACAATACGTTGCAAAGGTCTACCCAACAAACCTCTTTCTTTGCAAACTATGGTCATCACCCACGATTTGATCAATTCAACTTAAATATTTCTAAAAATCCAGCTGCTACGGATCTTGCTACCTGATTATCCAATATCCAGAAACAAATGAAGCAGAGCCTACTCGAAGCCCAAGAGCGCCAGAAGACCAACGCAAACAAATCTCGCAAGGAACATCCTGAGATCTCCATTAGAGACAAGGTATGGCTAAACCGTCGAAATTTAAGGACTCGACGACCATTTGACAAACTCGACTATCGCCGCCTTGGACCATTCCCAGTGGTCAAGCAAATCAACAAGGTGGCCTACCGGTTGGAATTACCTGCCAATATGAAGATCCATCCTGTGTTTCACGTCTCTCTCTTCTTGAGCCGTATAAGGAGTCAACACTACCAGATAGGGTTCAAGAACCTCTTCCACCAATAGAAATTGAAGGTGACAAAGAATTTGAAGGCTCGGAGATTCTTGACTCTCTCGTCTACCGTCGACGAGTGGAATATCTTGTGCATTGGCAGGGCTATGACGACAGCGAAAGGACCTGGGAACCTGTCTCAAACCTTGAAAATGCCTCTAAAATGATTCAGGAATTTCATCGGGAGTATCATCAAAAACCAAGAAAAGTTTGAGTTCAATGCGTCTGGACCACCACCAGCACCAAATTCTGTGAGTTTCTCTTGAGGCAGGTGCAGATACAGAGACTTTGAATTAAAATGGTGGTGGTATCGACAAGGCAACGACGCACATGTCTAGCTCAGTAATGTGGGGACAGACCTTTGAACTCACGTTGGCCGAAAATATTGTTACAGTCGCGATCGCCACCTTGCCGATGTCCCTTGTTACCCACCGGATGGTCTTAAACGAGTCCGCAGCACTTTTGCTTTCCTCCACATGTCCATCTCCTGACGACTTTTCTGCCGCCAGCACCAACATTTGATTTAACGGTATTCCGTACGCCGCCTTTTGTCGCCAATGCCGACATTCGATTTAACGGTATTCCGTACGCCGCCTTTCGTCGCTAGACTCGACATTCGATTTAACGGTATTCCGTGCCTTGTACATTCTTTTCTTTTGTCTGGTCCACGTGAATCCCACATGAACATTCTTTTTTCCCGTTTTGTTATTGGCCCACAGGGAAATTCATGGAACTCGTTCCTTGAAGCGGGGGTGATGTCACGGACGTGCTATACCGGACTTCATCCACACGGACTCCCCGTAAGACCTATGCCGGCCTTGCAATAGGGGAGCTTCTCTAGAGCTTTCCTAGAGAGCATATAGTTTAGTTGTTAATAGTTTTGAGTAACTTCTAGAAGATTCTAGAACCTTCTACTAGTGTCTAGAACCTTCCACTAATTTCCGGAAGCTTCTATAAGCTTCCGTATAGTTCTAGTAGCTTCCACAAGCTTCCACAAGCTTCCACAAGCTTCTACAAGCTTCCACAAGCTTCCACAAGCTTCCACAACTTCCACAAACTTCCACAAGCTTCCACAAACTTCCACAAGCTTCCACAAACTTCCACAAACTTCCACAAGCTTCCACAAGCTTCCACAAACTTCCGGAAAGTTCCGGAAAGTTCCATATAGATCTAGTTGTTTCTAGAAGCTTCCGAAAGGTTCCGCTTGACCTTCTTAGATTCTAGAAGCTTCCATAAGCTTTTGGAAGGTCCCATGGGTGCTTCCTAAGGTCTCTAGGACCTTATTCCGGAAGTTTCCTCTAGCCTAGTATAAATAGAGAATCGATGGCCGTTGCTCCTCACTCTCTTCAACACCAGTTGTACCTACTTTTCTAAGTTATCAATACTACTTTTAGTTTTCTCACTTCGAGTGTTATTCTGAGTCTTGTATGAGGAATCCCCTCACTTCTGGTCTATTTTGGTCTCTCTTTGAGGTATCCCCTTAATCTAGTCTTTTGTCCTATCTTACAGTTGCTGTCCGCAACAACTATACAGGGAGGTGACATTTGAAACTCTCTCTCATACAATAAGGTTGAGCCACCCATTCCCAATCAGGGTCCAATTACCAACCATTAGAATAATGTATTTCCAACCAAAGCCAGAATGTTTTTTTTCTTTTTTCTCATTTTCAAAGTTGGGACTAAAAATTCATGACACATGTTTCAACTAAATGCGCTAAAAAGTAGGAAAAAGTGAGTGGAAAAGTAGTTTTTTGAGTGATCAGAATTGGAAGACTCTAGTGATTGGCAATGCGTCTGACACACTTTTTGCCTTTGAAAATTCATAGTAATTTCAATTCATGTGATAAAATTACCAAATTTTTTGCAATCCCCATCATTTCTATCGTTGCACCTATGAAAATATTTGCTTTGTGTTGCACTACACCAAATCATGTCTAGAATTGCTTAAGTGATTGGTTATGGATGGTTCAACCTTAGTCCCATGCTTGGGTTACACTGTTTTCTCATATGATTTTTATGTTATTTTTATTTTGGCCGTGAAATGTGTCGCTGGAGAGGGTGTGCGTCTTTTTAGACTTTCTTAGGGCTTGACAACATGCGCAATTTGAGCTTCGGGTTTTGGTTTTTTCAAATATAACATTTATCTGTTATTTTTCAACATATTGGATATTGAAATGTGCCAATAAAATAGGACGGGTGTTTCTGAATTCTTGAGTTTCTAGAGTGTTTGCAATGTGAATTTGGAGCTTCAAGTTTTGGTGTTTTGCTTGTAAATTTTAAAATATTTTAAGGCAATTTTGACTGTAAAATATGCCGGCAGAGAGGACAAGGTATTTTGAAATCTCAAGTTTTTTATGTATTTGCAATTTAAAGTTCGATTGCAAAGATGTGATGTTTTACAATATGAATTATGTTTATTTTCCAGCTATTTTGATTGTGAAATGTGGTGGTGGAGAGAACGGGTGTTTACTGAATTCTTATGGTTTGCACAAATCTTAGGTAATGAGGCCTCGAGACCTCGATTAGATAAGAATGGCTAGAACTTCCTCAAATCTTCATTTACAGATGAACGCCAATTATTAGTTAGCTCCTACTTAGCAGGAGGTGGGCCGGAAAGTTATACTCATAAATGGTTGTACTAGTGCTCTTATCCTTGATGCCACATCACTAGCCACGTAGGTTCGGTGACCACTAAAGTATGTAGGTGCGAATACACTACCATGTCCAGTGCCAAAAATTACCTAAGTTCCCCACCATAAAATCAGGTGGGAACGTACCTTAATCTTCCTTTACAACCAATTTGACGAAATTATGGTAATTATTATATTCAGTACTATGCAAAGCTATAATAACCCAGATTTGCAAAATTCCAGGCGCTCAAGGGTTATAACTTAGTGATTGCACAGTGAATTGGTCACCCTGTGCTCCTCCATCGCCAGTGAAGCTCTCTTGCAGTGGACACGCCTTTGCATGATCACGCCATAGCTCAGCTTCGCCGCTGCCATTCCTGACGATTTTTGCAATTGCGGTGAATGTATGTGGGAAGAATCAAATTGTAGTGCCAGGGTTTCTGTGTAAGTGGGTAACCCTGTTGCTGAGGGGCTTGTGAATTAGCAGATCGTGAGTTATTGTGTAGATTGTATGGCCCCAAGGTCATTCCACCCATTTCTGTGGGTGATTTTACAATTCGAAGTGTTTTATTGATTTTTTGGACTAGAAAAATCTCTTGATTTGGCAGGGAGTGTATGTGGGAAGAATCAATTTCTAGTGTGCGTAAGTAGGGAAAGTGTTATCTGAGGTGCTTGTGAATTAGCGGATCGTGAATAATTGTATGGATTATATGACCCCGAGGTCTGCCCGCCCGTTTTTGTTTTTTGTTTTGAAGTGTTTCTGATTTGAGGAGTAAAAGAATCTCTTGATTTTTGCGGTAAATGTATGTGGGAAGCATCAATTCCTAGTGGCAGTGTTTCTGTATAAGTGAGTACCCTTGTTCTTAGGGGCTTGTGAATTAGCAGATCGTGAGTTATTGTATGGATTGTGTGGCCCCGAGGTCAGTGCTCCCGTTTATGTGTGTGTTTTTGCAACTCAAAGTGTTTCCTGATTTTTAGGTCTTGAAGAATCTCTGATTTGGCAGTCAATGTATGTTGGAAGCATCGAATTATAGTGCCAGGGTTTCTGTGCAAGTGAGTAACTCTGTCTTTGGGGGCTTGTGAATTAGCAGATCGTGAGTAACTGTGTGGATTGTGTGGCCCCGAGGTCAGCCCACCGATTTCTGTGTGTGTTTTTACAAAGTGTATTCTGATTTTTAGGGCTAGAAGAATCCCTGATTTGGGTGTGGGAAGAATCAAATTCTATTGTCAGGGTTTCTGTGTAAGTGAGTAACTCTGTTCCAGATTGTGAATTAGCAGATCGTGAGTAATAGTATGAATTCTCCTGTTTCTGCAGCACCGTTATTATGGGAAGTCTATGCCATATGGGACCATGGAAGCCTCGTTCAAAGATGCCGACACTTTGAGCACCTTGACCTCCGAGCAGGCCTTGGCTGATTTTGCCACTCTCGTCACCGACTTGAAGCGAAACTTGTCGGCTGAAGCCTCGCCAGTGGTTCTGTTTGGTGGCTCGTACGGTGGAAGTASGTCACCGCTATTTTTTTCCTTCTTTGTCAATATGGTTTGCACCTTGTAWAYATCTTTTGTGTGATATTTATGGCTGATTTCTTGTTTAGGATTTTCTTATATCCGTTTTGTATGTTWAACAGTGTTGGCAGCTTGGATGCGGCTCAAGTATCCTCACATTGCGATYGGRGCAGTAGCTGCTTCCGCGCCGATCTTACAATTTGAGGACATCGTCCCCAGTGACACCTTCTACAGGATAGTGAGCGCAGATTTCAAGGTCATYCTCTTTCTTCTTTTATTTTTCTATTCATTCAATTTCACTGCTATTTGAATGTCTTAACAATGTTTGGTTTTTAAAAGTTTGGATGTGTGTGCAGCGAGAAAGTACCAGCTGCTTCGATTACATCCGACAATCGTGGGATGTCATCGACAAGAKTGCTTCTCAAAATGGTGGCCTACATGACCTCAGCACCCAATTTCACATGTGCCGGTATTTTTTAATTTATTTTACCATCCACAACTACTAACAATAGCAAGTAGAGGYATTAAGTCCTYTGTCGGATTTGTTTCGATGAGATTCCAATTTCTGCTCCAGCRATGTGATTGTCTCCTTTWTCTTTRCGTTTTGRTCCATTTTCAGAGACTTAAACGCTTCATGGGAGCTACAAGAGTGGTTGGAATCAGCCTACTCGTATGTTGCAATGGTCGATTACCCAATTCCCACGAATTTTATTACCCCTCTCCCAGCCTATCCCATAAGAGAGGTAATGTTGGAACGAGCAACAGTATTCACAAACTAGGCCCCTGCTATTCCTTCGCCGCTTTCATTAACCATAGAGCAATCGTTTATTCATTTCACATGTCCTTCACTGGATTTTCCGTGCCAATGCCGTGCATATGTGAGCCTGATGTTCTGTATGTGCTCGCTGTTTGTGCTCAGCTTGTTGCAAGTAGCTTTGGAACTTCTAGCCGGATGTATTTCATCTATTAGAGTCATTTTTTATTTGCTTATATCACCAGGTTGTGATACACACTATATTGCAAAGTGTTCTAGATTGCTGCTTAAATTGTGCAGATATGTCGGGCTGTGGATGGTTTACCAAACGACTCGGATCTTCTSTCTCGCATTTTTGCGGGAGCCAGTATTTACTACAATTACACTGGCCAGGTGGACTGCTTCCAACCCAATGATCCTGGCAATGATGACCTCGGGGTGACTGGGTGGAATTGGCAGGTTATCCTCGACCTTTTTTTGTTTAACTTATCCCACTAGTTGGCATTGAGAAGGTTTAGCCCTCATGAACACAAAACAACGAGCATGTCGGAGATGTTAGTTCACATGAATTTCATTGATTAATCCTAATGCATCTGCATGAAAAAACCGGTAGATACTTATATTGTTGTACCTCCAATAGTGGGCAACTTTACAAACTATTTGAGTGAGAATTTGTCGGCTACTTGGCAGGCATGTACAGAAATGGTTATGCCAATGAGCAGCAACCCCAATAACAGCATGTTCCCGCCCTGGGATTGGGATTTGGATGGTTTTGTTGATTCCTGTTTGAAGACTTACGGTGTGAGATCGAGACCAAGTTGGATTACAACAAATTATGGTGGCAAGGTAATATGAAAGCACGCATTTTAAGAGCTATGCCATACTATTATTCCCCCACGTGCTTTTCTTTATGACACTCATGTTCTACCTTTTTATATATCTTTGTGAGATGAACTTGATGCAATGCTTTCTGACACGTTGTAAATATGTTTAAGCAGGATACAATGTGAAAACAAAGTGATTGCTAGAATCTCTCCCATTTTTTGTCCTAAGAACTGAACGCTTATCCTCCAGATTCACTAGCTTACACGATGTATGATAAACTCTTTTGTGCAGAGTATAAAGGATGTGTTGAAGAACTTCGGAAGCAACATGGTGTTCTCAAACGGACTGTTGGATCCCTGGAGTGGAGGAGGGTGAGCTGAAATTTCCAGTTTTCTTTTATTTTCAAACCTCGTTTATTAAGGTAGAAGCATCCAATTGTGASAGCGCACCTACTTGCGACATAAGCTAGGAGTAGCATTGGTTTCTTGACTTCGAAATCTTAAGTGAGTGTTGCAAACCGAGGATACCGACACGATTAGGTGCTCCATCTTAACTGCTTTKGGTGATTCGAAAGTCTCTTCTGGGGCTGCAACTCATCAGCAACCGATGTGAACTGATCTTGCGTGAAATCGATGTCTGGTTGCAGAGTTCTTGAAAACATCTCAAGCAGCATTGTTGCATTGGTGGCTCCTGAAGGTACCCACATCCTCTTACAAGTACTTTTTCAGAAAATGTTTCTCCACTTCTCAGACTTTCATCATGCCGTAACTTTTTTTTTTTAATTGACTCATTTTTCAAGTAAAACACTACGTCAAGTCAGATTTGGGATTTCATCCACCCACAAGAAGCCTTTGCATGGTAATATTCGTTCTACTTATCCCTGCTTTTTCTTTCAGATTGTCGCACCCCCACTTTGAATGAGTTCAAGGATAACTTAATAAACATTTTGGATACTTTTTTTTTGCGCAGGTGCTCACCACTTGGATCTGAGGGCTGCCACCGAAATCGATCCAGATTGGTTAGTTGAGCAACGCGAGATTGAGGTCGCACACATTGCCAAGTGGATTGCAGAATACCAGAGTGACAGAGAGCTGCCGCACAAGGTCCTGAGTTTATCTAGCAACTATTTATATACTGCTTAATGCAAATGGTTGCAACTCTGGAGTTTTGTAAAACTCTGGMAARTGTTGGCAATTTGTAWAATATCTTCAAGGATGCTTCAAATACGATGGTAGYATGCCCTATAACCGTCCGATTGAGGTTTGTGGAAAGTGGGCTATTGTAAGAAATTTTGTATGAAATTTTATGGGTGGGCAAAATGTAATGCAGASGACGCACTTTGATTCAAAGTTTTGGGACACTTCTATAGTTACTATTTTTGCAAATAGTAGATTCCTTTTATGAGACATTTGAGGGGTAAAAAGCAAGTTTCCAACTCTTAAAAATGTGTCCACCTCTGTGGGGGTGGGGGTGGGGGTGGGGGGGGGGGGGCGGCCTTAATCAAAAAGCTGAAATTTATAAATCATAATTCAGCTTAGAATGGATTTAGATCAGCCAATGAGAATTTTTTTTGTGGTGAATTTTATGTTATGCACTATTCATGTCATGAAGGGTCAGCATTGAGACGTGGACCTTGACACTACAAGGGCTTGTAATATGTTTCATGAAAACATCAATTCTAAATTCGAATTTTTTGCTATTGTTCTTGTTTAGAGGGTCATTCTCTGTTCATTGATTTTGAGTCCTTTGTGGACATTATAGTTCCTCCATTCAAAGTTACTAATTTAATTGTACTCCTTCTGTCTTTACATAAATACGGGGTTTCCTTGAAATGGCCAGATTAATGTGTAAAATTTTCCTGTTTTCAAGGGATTGTGAAAGAATGGAAGTCAAAAGAGAAGCGATGCATGTTGCAAACAAATGGCAAGAGTGACAATTTTTTTCCCTTTTAGGAATTGCTCCAGTGGTATTAATTTTGATCATTCTTTGAGCAATGTTGGTGTAGTGACGTTCATTTATGTCTTATGTATTCAATTCCAACAATGTCTTGTGATTCAACTCCAAGAAATTCTCTACAAGAAATTTGTTGATAGTAGTTTCTTTACAATTTTGGGTTGAATTCTTTGCCTTTGGTTGGTTAGAGGCTGCGTTTTGATTCCCATTGCAAGGATCAAATTGCTATATATTCTTTGGATTGTGACATATGTAGATTCTTTTGCTTTAGTGTGTTCGAACTAGCTTTAGTTGTTGTCCATCCAGTTGTTGAGAGCCAATGTTGAATTTTATTTGAGACAGTATATTTGGAAACCCTGTATTTATTTTGAGACGGACGGAGTAGGTCTTTAGAATCGAGATTATAGTTCATTTTAATTTCTTATTTTCTTTAAATTTATTTTAATGACAAGATGGGTTTAAAGTTAGAAATTTTCAATCTAAAATTTTGTTTGTTTGTCACATGGCATTTGGTGCATTGAGAAAAACTAACTAACTAAAGTTTGGCATTTTTTCTATTCCTTGAAGGTAGTTTAGCCCCTAAAGGATCTAAGGTGCAAAAAAAAATGTTGCACAAGCTACCTTATGGTGGTCCTTTAAGGGTTATAGACATATTGGTCCAAATATTAGAAGGTTTCGGTTCATGTGTACAAAAACATGCATTTGAAGCATTTAAGATGAATATTTATTATAATTAAAGAGAAATTATGAACTTTTTAGGGTCAAAGTCATTTTGAATATTGATATTGTCATATATGTTCACACAGATAGTAGCAAAAGAGAGTAAAAAAACAAAGGATATTGAGTTTGACTACATGCTAATATGACTTTCTTTTAAAGATAGCAGTTCCTTTTGAAATATGATTTTAGCATCAAATATCACATTTGTGTGTATTTAACAAGAGAAAATGAGTTTAGGAATTCCTAAGTGAGTTTGCTTACAAATCTTACTTTCTACATAAATGGGATGTCAAATAAATTTGGATTGCCAAAATAGGGAAGTTCCAATGCACTTGCAGGTTCATGGAACACATGGAGCAATAGAACTACAAAAATCAGCTATGGAAAAGGTACAAAGGTACAAAGCTTCCCTTATCACATGTGAGGTGGCTTCCAAAAAGTTGATCACATGTGAGAAGTCCACCAAATAATTTTCTCACCAATAGAATTTTCTCACCAATAGAACTAGAATTTTACATGCAGTCTTCTTAGTTGGTTGGGGGGTATATTACTGTAGCTGCTACCTACCCCAAAAATTTGTTGAAAGATTGGGGGTCCTTCAAACAAAGTAATACTTGAGTACAATTTTTCAATCCACCCAGGGGGGCGCCGTTGGGAATTTTTCTCCACGCTTTGCATCCGTTGATAAAACCTGTACGGATGCTGCCAACCTAAAAGGTATGATGGTGACTTCACTTGATTAAAACAAATTTCAACCTAGAAGCACCTATATTTYAAACCCAACTCCTCTAGAGGCTCCTCGCAATGGGCAGAAATCACATAGGGCAGCAAAAAGTCAGGCCCATGACATAGATTTGAGTATGAGCGAATTGATAAGCACAAGTGAAGGTTCGAAAGCATATGATCTTCACAAAAGGGCTTCACAAATGCATAAGAATTTGACACCCATAAGAATTCGCATATGAATAGGAAAATCAAAATGAAATGACATGAACAAACATAAATGATAGCAGCATAAGGATGAAACGTAAGGGATACATGCAGAAAAATATTTACTACAGAGGAATGCTGACAGCAACAAGACATTTCGCTTCTTTCTCACAATGTCAAAATATAAAAGTTCGCACTAAATAAAATGCCTGATACCTTTCAAAATGAACAGGGCGGAAGAGCTCAAAATCCTAGGGTGTGCCCTAAGGCACTCACTGGCACCGCACGTTGTCATCCATTACGGAAGTCCTCATTTTAACGCTGCAGAAGAGTTGGATATCCTCTACGAATCTAACACTTTTGTCCCTATAAATGAAGTCATAGCAATGCAGTAGCTATAGTGGAAGACCAAGCGCTTGGGGTTGCAGTAAAATTTACTACTCTCAGATTCCACAACTAATCCAGATTCTACTCAACAAAATCTACTGTTCACCATCGTCCTCCTTGTATAATTTGATCATGTCATCAATTCGCAGAATTGTGATTGCAGCTTCAGTCGCAAACTGCAAAATCAAAAGTATCAGCACAGAGAAATGGGACTGAAAAAATAGCATAGTCCATCATATACTACTAAAACCAGGAGAGCAGTCAAGGACTTCCAGAAAACAAAMAAAACTCCAGGCACAAAAAMAAAAACCTACTACGAACCTGAATGATTTTAACTTTGCTCATAGCTGGCTCAACGACCCCAGCTTCAATATTGTTTCGAACAACTCCCTTGATCAAGTCCAACCCAGTTCTGTACAATCGACAAAGTTGTATACATCAAAAGCAATTCTCAACGACGTGCAAATTCGCGAGGATACAATCACAATGGACTTAAAAAGGCAGAAGCATCTGCAACCTTAGGCATCAAGTACATACCCRGCAAGATGCTGCTTGTCGGCCTTTGTTTGGGCATTATAGTGGTATGCACGAAGTTTAGCAACCAATTCTGTTGAGTCCTTTGCTGCATTTACAGCCAGAACCTATTTGCTCCCACCCACGGTCAAGAATGTACTTAGACAGYATMGATTTAAGCTTGAGCAAAAAAATCGGGGTAAGTAAACTTTTAAAGTAAAGTCTCAAAACACTCCACGAATATGARTCGGTTTCTCTATCATATGAAACTACAGTATAACAGAAACCTTAAACACGAAGTTAACAGCAMTCTCAAGAGTATTGCCATGAATGTACGAAACMGAGAGACTAGAGATTGAAAATATACTCCCAACAAAAAATGCCRTCACAATTGCAAGGGCAGAAAAAACTATGGGCTTACCTTGGGAATAACAAGCAGAGCCTCAGCAAATTCAGCTATAGCAAGCTGCTCACGTGACCCTAAGGTAGTTGCCAAATTTTCTAGGTAAACGGACAGAGCTGCCTCAACTGCACCCCCTCCTGCTACCACCTGCCACAGAAAACAAGTAACGAACTCTTCCATCTCAGATGATCCCCTTAATAAATACGACCTCAGAAACGTTCCCGAGGTAGTKGGGGCAAGTGTTCAGAAATGTTATGGCACAGTGACAATGCGCTGCAGCTAGGACCTGTAGAAGTAATGCCAAATAATTAGGCGGCTGGGTATCCACTCACAGTATTTGACTCCAAGGTACGCTTCACAATACTCAATGAATCATGAATGGAGCGTTCCATCTCGTCCAGCATATAATCATTGGCTCCTCTCAACACAATTGAAACCTGTCAAACAGAAGACAGTAGTATCATGAACTCTACTTCTCGTACTATAGTTCCACAGAAAACCTCTGAAAAGAAWTCGAAAAATAATGCACAAAAACTCAGGAACGAAGCAATAGACACAACAATACAGCACAAAAAAGGTTTCAAATAATGTCAGTACAGCAAGGAATAGGTAGCGACAGTAAAACTATTCACTCACCGCCCTTGAACTCTTAGCACCCTTAATAAGAATGACATCATCATCGGACACTCGTTCCTCTACAACTTCATCTGCATTCCCTAGCAGAGAAGCATCAAATGTCTCACCCCCTTCCATATCAGCAAAAGTAAGGACCTGCATCAAAATGAAATACACTAAACTCAGAATACWTTGASAGCGCCTTGGATCCTCAAAAAAKTCAGGTACACGAACATTTTGGCATTTATCTCCTAGCTTCTGATTTTGTTAAAATGATTTATTAACATTAACAAATACATCGCAGAGAGAAAATTAAATGTGAGAACATAGTACAGACTAAACTAGWATTTACCTGAGTGGCCCCAGTGGCCTTAGCAATGTGACGCATGTCTTCCTTACTGACACGCCGCAATGCAATAGCATTGGCCTCCACAAAATACTGCATCCTCCCAGGCATAATCAGCAATAAACWGTAATTAGCATCAAAGATAACATCCTAAGCTTCAAATTCTCTGATCCAGCTTCAGTTAGCAGACACATACCACAACCTTGCCATTACACGCATGTGTGATCGAAGTACACACCTTCAGAGCCATATCGTCAATGCCCTTCGTAGTAAGGATCACATTAGCACCTGCCTTCAGCATTTTCTCAATTCGCTCTTTGGTAATATCCGCTTCCCTGCAGAAAAAATAACGTTTGAGAATAGTAAGATTAAAACACCACAACTTTTTAGAGAGAAATTCCACCTAGAACCAATCGAGCGATATGTTCAACTGGGAAAAACATAGCGGTGCTTCGTCAGACTTGGGACAGCCTCGGACGATTAAAAAAGAGTAGTGAAGAGATGTGAAAAGTGGACGCCGACTATGTACATCAAAACCATACATTAGAGATGCTAAGGAAGAGGCGAACTCACCGTTGACGAATTCTTTCCARTTCCCTAGGATCCGTTACAAGGACCTGTACGCCCATTTGCATTTTTGTCTTTTGCAAGTTGACATCTAAGCAAGCTATGCGAGCTGGTGCCACTCGCTTGGGCATACCCTGGGCGGCCCTCCCTAATGGTAAAGCATAACCATTCAGAAGATAGCTTTCTTTAGCACTCTGTCCGTGAGCCTTCAGAATATTGATAGACTGTCAAAATTAACAGCACAGGAATGCGAGTTAATATTTACACAATGTTAATCCAGCAAACATCATGTCTACTACAACGACTCTAGCCACATTAAGCAAGCAAGTCGTAGGCTCCAAGATTGTATCGGCATCTAGCAATGCATRGGATACACCAATTCTATCAAGATTAGTTGGGAGACCTTAATGGGATATCTAACGTCGCCCCTTTCAGAAGTAGCCTTGACCGCTTGCACGGCATCAACCACCTGACAATTCACAACATCAACAAGCATTGTCAAAACAACATGAAAGTATAGCAAATATGGAAATACATCAAACTTTCTGGTCACATGCGAAGCACTTTCGAGAGCGCAGAGAATGTATGCAGATTCGGCAGGACATAGATAGCACTTGCTAATTCTCAATCCCAATCAACAAAATTCATAACATAAGCATTCACAACCATTCAAGTTTTGTTTAAACAATTGTTCATTACWMATGTCGGAGGAGCACACGTTGGTACATACCATCTTTGCAAAAAAGTCAGATTCAGGCCCAATGATCTTAGAGGACATGCTGGTCTTCSCAACGTTGATCAAAGTATCCTTCCCCAACTTTTCAACCTGATCTTTGGAAAGATTGTTAGGACAAAAAMTAAGCATTGMAGTCAAAACACTGCTAAAAACCTCKAGATAGTTGCCTTCYGTCGACTTATTGCTTTATAAGAGAACTATACAACTACCTGTATCAATTCAAGTCTCGACCCCAAAGGCCCGTAATAGACGTAAATACTTTACCTTGGTGGCAAGCTTCTCATCAATATACTTGCAAGCCTCGCGCATGGCAAGCTGGCAACACAAGTAAACTCAAGTGGTGAAAATTTAATAAATTTTGGAAAACTGAAGYCTTAACATCTTGCTAATAGCCGCGTCTTACCATTTCATTACAGTAGCTTAAGATTGGTTGAACCTTAATTAACAAGAAAGACGAATTGCACTGGAACAGGATAAAATGAACAGAGTGAAAATACTTACTCGATAACCACTGATAATAGATGTTGGATGTATCTTGATCCTAACCAAATCATTTGCTCTCTGATAACCMAAAACTGAAATCATAAGTCCCCTGATGGATAAACAAAGCTTTGATGCAATATACCATGGAGTGAAAGCCATCAAAATATCTTTCRTGATTATAGACCCCCATATGTATGAACCAAAACACAGCAGAGAAACACAAGCTTGTAAGTACTACAACAAATAGCTTAGTGAACTTCAAAATGAGCTTAGCAGGAAAATCAGATACGTCACATACCTTGAGAAGCTCCGCAGCAATGATAACAACAGATGTAGTACCATCGCCAACTTCCCGATCTTGCAGCTCGGCTAGTTCCACAAGTACCTGATGGAGAGTCACCAGTCGGTTGATATATGCACTCAATATCAAATATATTACATTCCACTGAGAACCTATTGTATCTTGTATAGCCATGTTACTTCAGTTCCCTCGACTGAGAATAGAGCACGACAAACACTTCAATTATTGAGCCACAATCTACTTGAAAGAACACAAGACCAGACACATTGAATATGACCAATTTCTAGCAAGACAGCACTGACATACCTTGGCAGCAGGGTGCTCCACCTCGAGCATTTTTAAAATTGTGGCTCCATCATTAGTGATAGTCACATCGCCAATGTCATCCACAAGCATCTGCTCTCGAACCATTGAAACAATTCAGGAACTGCTAACTGCTTGATAGGAAACGAATTCTCTACCATTGTCAAAATGTCAGTCTTCGACAAACAAAGTATGTAGCCCCGATGCTGTTCATATTAGGCACACATTGTCCCTATTTCCATGTGCGCGTAAAGGAGCYGCATGCCCRACAMAATGTCATAGAAACCCGAACTCACCTTATCAAGCCCAACTGGYCCCAACGAAGATTTAACGATATTGGCGATGGCCTGGCAGGCCATAACTGCAATTCATCCACAACCAAAACCACCATTTCATCAGTTCAGATTTTCAAACCTAACCCTAATTTCCCCCCTCTCACAACCGATCGCACCGCCGCCTTCACACCACCACAGCTGCACGTAAAAACTCTAAAWATACAAAAAATCCACAGCAAAAATTTCCCGTCGCCCCGCAAAAACGAAAAAACTCCCTAAACCCTAAACCCAGGATGCAAGTCCGGAGAAGGTCCAAACCATTCTGCGAGCGGACATCTTGGCCTGTCTGCCGATCTCCGAGAATGCTCAAGTTCTGCGACATGATGAATCAACACTCGTGCACGCGATCGATCGAAGGGSTGAMGGTCCACCGAGGTCGGGGATGCGCGGTGGAAGCTCCGATCGTCTCTTGCACACACGATGACCAACTTCTTTCCCGCAGGCCCTGAATCGAGTTTCATGAACAAACTAGACGACGGACCCAACCGAAATCCAGTATTGTGTGTCATTCATCCACCTGTTTCTCGTTCATCTCCCTGCCCTCAGTGAAGAATTGGACGAAGAATTGGACGAAGTACTCTGCGTTTGGGCAGTCAGTTCCGTAAATAATTACACTCTGTTTGCTGCCATTTTGCAAGTAACTTAGAAAACTTTTAATCTGTTTTTCAGAGATGAAGCCATATTTCTACTACAMGTCATAAAATTTTCAAACTTTCTAAGGAAAATTTTTAATTTAAATGATATTTTTAATATGAAGAACATTCATATCAAGTATAGAATATACTCAAAAAATCTGAAATTTTTAGCRTAGATGTGTATTCTAATGTAGAAAATTATGGTAAATATCAAAGTTATTGTGTTGATCTAAAATTAGAAAAATTAACAAAAGCTTGCCTATAGCTCCAAAGTTCATATTGTTGTTAAATTTACATTTAAAAAAAATTTGCCAATCAAAGTAGAAATTGTACTTGATAAAAAAATCCATTTCATTAGTTGGATTCAAATTCAAAAAACATCATTTTTATGGCTAAAATTCACATCAAGAGTAAATAGCAAGAAATGGTTGAATTATGCTACAAGGGTGATTCATGGATTAAGCATCTTCTTCTTTAGAAAGGTCAAAAATACCATGAATGAAGGAATTTGCAATATTATTCACTGAAAATGTACTCAAGTCCCTTCAACCAAAAAAAATTGGATGACGAAACTATTTTTTCCATCCTACAATCTAAAATGAAGTCATCCATTGTACACTTAGTGTTTGCAAAAATGTTACAGGGTTAACAAACTTCCAAGAGATACGTCTATCATTTATTTCTAGAATTTTAGTTCTTTGTGAAATCTTATTTGTTAGAATAAGAAATTTTTCAAATAATTGAAAAAGTGAAAAATTGTCATTTTTGAATTGCAAAATTAATCCATTTTGACACATATATTATAATTGACCAATGGATACCGTAGTATAAAAGAAAAAAGAGTAGCAACTTTGGAGGTTGGAGAACCAACGTATAAACTTGGCCGTTTATAAAACAATGTTAAAATTTGGAGGATGAAGAACCAACTTTGAAGTTTGTTACTTACCATGGATGGAAATTTGAGCTCATATTTGCAATTAGTTAGGAAATACAAATTTAACTTTCTATAAAAATAGAAAGAAAATTTTTACTTGGAGCCTTGGCCGGTCTCCAAGATTGAATGCATAGACTACCTTATCTTAACAATATTGATGCATGACATTGATTTAGCAAAGTCATACTATTTTTAATCATAGGTTGGCTAAATTTTTGTATTTCATTTTTTCATGCCCAAAACATAATAACACTACTTTTGTAGGGGTTGGTAATCATTTTTCTTTACTTATAGAATAAATCCCTACACTTTTGGAACTAATATAAAGAATAAATAAGTTTGTGATTCAATCTAGTGTCTCCACTAGACCCTACCCAACACCACATCTTTCTACATCACCAATGCAACCATCTCAATGGTGCCTTCCATCCTACACCACTAAAATATCATTTTTCAAAATTGCATGGTCAACCACTAAAYACAAATAGTTAATAACATCCCCACCTCCATTTACTATCACTACACTAAAATTGGTTAATAGTGTTGGCAACAATAATTGTCAACACCAACACTAATTGTGATTTGCAATGTTAGTGTTAGAACACTATTACCCATTCTAACACTATTTTAGCTCTATAGTAAAATTTGGTCATTTCAACATTTTTACGAAAGTGCATTTAGTGTTAGAAGGGAACAAAATATAGAAGTTCAAATGGTGGGAAAAAGGTTGTGTATGAAATACTGAAATAGACAATGAAATGTTGAAATAAACAATGACATGTTGAAATAAACAATGACATGTTGAAATAATCAATGACATGGTGAAATAAACAATAAAATGGTGAAATAAACAATAAAACGATGAAATAAACAATAAAATGGTGAAATAAACAATAAAATGGTGAAACAAAAAATGACATGCTGAAATAAACAATGAAATGTTGCAATGGTGAACATTTTTATAGTGTATGTATAAGTTGCTAAATATAGCAAGAACCCAAAACGCAACATATTATCCTAGATGGAGGCCAGAAATTGAAGGAAAAAAATAGTAAAATATCGAAAAGGATTTTTAAACTACCCAATCACTAGTAGAAAATTCAGTTTTTCTATTGATTTGGTCGCGTTGATCCGGTCACTTTTTGACAGAAATTTGTTGATTTTCAACAAATTTCTGTCAAAAAGTGACCGGATCAACGCGACCAAATCAACAAAAAAACTGAATTTTCTAATAGTGTATAGAAATTGGGCAGTTCTTGCCCTTGGAAATATTGCAAATATTTTGCAAAGATCTCTTGAAGATGTAAAAACAATTGTCCTATACTCCAAGATTCATCAAGTCCTAATGCCAAGCCACAACGAATCATTGCTTTCCTAGCCTAGGATATGTTGTCACAATCCACCTCTCGATTAACACACTATCCATAGTCAATTGTAGAAAGAAACGTTTCCTAGGATTTGTCAACTTCCCTAACCAATGTCCATCTGCTTGGGGTGCATTTTGCCAAGCATTTTGTTGTATTAACTCAGTTTTTGTAGTTTCCCAACGTCTTGTCCATGTATCTTTGATTTTTGAAATGAGGAATGTATCTATTGGTTGGCATAGGTGAGTAAAACACGGAGGTAAAACTATGAAAACTGAGTTTTTGACAACTAAAACAACCAATCTAAGGGGTCACAATATGTCAATATGTAAAGTGGCAATATTCCAACAATGTGAGGGCATCTAAGAATCTATTGTTCTAAGAAAAAAAACGTTGATTTGTAAATCTACAATGAACACTACAAGAAAATAGGGGTATAAGTGACTTGTCCACAATGACTGCAACAACAACAATGATTTTAAAATGATTGTAAAATGACTATTTTACAATCATTGTTGGTGGTGAAGTTATTGTGAACAAGTCATTTATACCTCTATTTTCTTATAGTGGAAGGATGTATGATAAATGATTGTCTTCTTATAAAGATCCATTAAATAAATGTTTTAGGTTTGAAGGTACCTTCACTCTTATGGGGCATAAGGTTAGTGAGGACTCTGGACTAGTTATCTCACTGTTTTATTGGTGTTGTGTTTCTTATTGGTGTTGTGTTTCAGTACAAGGTGAATAGGACTTGCTTTGGTTGTTAGATTGATGATATCGCTTTTGGGGGATTCATGTTATTCCTTTTCTAACGTTTTTGATATTGTGTGGAGTCTTAATCCCTGAGTGCCTGAACTCCTCAAATATGGCCCCTCCAAATTGAAAGATCTCATTGTTTGACTATTATAATCTTTTCAATGGTACGATCAAAGGACATGTCATTTTCACTCTAGCTCTAGATTTGTCTCCACTACCAGAGTACCAGTTGGTACAGCCAATTTGTGTAGATCTCTTTTAAGATGATGGTTTGGTGGGAATGAATTGAAAAGGTCTCGATTTTAGTAAACATGAGTTTCGTGGTCAGGGGTTAAAACAATGACAATGACAAACATTCAGAGAACAATTAACTTAAAACAATGACAAGTCTTCATACTTGGTTTGAATGTTATGATTGTTTGATGCTCATGCAATGTTGCATGTTCCTTTCTATACTAGATTGATTAAATACATGGCTTAGAACTTAAAAATATCCCAAACTAGGGTTGAATTGCACATTCTTATTTACTATTATGTGAAATTGTATTATGGAACTAGCACCTCATATATCAAAAAAATTAAGTAAAAATGTAAGACATTGGTCTTATAGTGTATATTGTACATGTATATGAAAAAATCGGACATATAAGTTTTAGATGTAAACTAGCCCAACTATTAAAAATATTTGAAGAATTTATAAAAATTATAGGGTATTAAAAATATGCTAGTAATAGTTTTTTATGTAAGAATAGGGTCACTTTAAATACAACAATCAAGGTAAATAGCCCTACATCAAATAACCTCTTAACTCAGGTGTATACCTTAAATTACAAGGAGTGATCTCCCGGAGAGTAATATCAACTTGAAAATTTAACACCATAATATACAACTCCACCAAATTTCATTTCAAAATTTCTTATACCCAATACATTGGATCTCTAAACATTTGGGTTTTTCCTAATTATCTGCGAGAAAAGATCAATAGTATCCGCCTTATCCTCAACTTTCCACCACATAAACACAATTGATTCTTATCCTTATTTTTCTTCTTTCTAAGGAAAGGGAAGTGGGGCACATCAGCCTATACTCTAACGCCACCAATGATGCGTATCCTCTTTCCTTTTTACACTTTYAAAATCCACCTAAATGCCTTAATAATTCTATTTAAATGAAAGACAAAATACATGAGCCTTTTAAACACCTAGATTAATAAAATAAAATRAACAAACGTAAAAGAAATACTACCATAGAATATCACTAGTAGAAAACGCAGGAATTTTGACAAATTTCTGTTGATTTGGTCGCGTTGTCCCGATCACTGTTCTGTTGATTTCAACAGAAATCTGTCGATTTTTACTGATTTCTGTTGAAATCAACAGAATAGTGACTGAGACAACGCGACCAAATCAACAGAATTTTGTCAACATTCCTGCATTTTCTACTAGTGTATCCGCGTGCCCTCTTTGGCGCATAAAAAAATTGGACATATAACTCCAGTCGCCAAGTCATGGACTTGATTGGCTAGAGAAGCGGTGGTCTTTGATCGCCCACTGATCCGGGTTCAATACAGTCGGACACTTCAAGTATCTTGGGCGGCCCATGTCTTGGCACGTTCATGAGGCAGGAAATAGGCCTAGCCAATCTTCTATCTACCCCCCTTGAGCTGTACATGTGACAAGTGGCGTAGCACTTGTATATTAACGGGTGCTCCGTTACCTTTAAACTGTAGTTTTTACCACGACCAACCTTTTTTGTCTCAACTCTTTGCTTATTGAAATTCAAACATATCACGTTAAAATATGTATATATCTACATAACAGAAGCATTTCCATCAAAACAACATTGCTGCCACCACCGACTGGCTTTCACGAGATTGACATGGCGTAATCCACGAAAGTGTTCTGGAAATGCTTGAATGACCCAAGAATATAGGTTAGCAAAGCCGTGAATTGTGACGTCCTCGACCATCCAAGAAGTGACAGATCGGCAAGTGGCAAGGCTGAAAACTTGTTGAAGATGGTGTGGAAGGGCAGTGGGAGGAATTGCAGCAAGCGGGGATTACACCATGGTCGGGCTACAAAAAAAAATGGGCTATAAAAAATGGCGCAAAAAAAACAATTTTTCCAAAGGAAATAGAGGAGAGAAAGACAAATCCAACGGTGTCATCCAATGTTCAATCGCATACCTTAAGAAAAAATTATTGGCAATAAACCGAGTAGGAATTGGCGGGAAACCACGGAATATATCCTCTCTCTCCGTTGAAGAATGAAGGAGTGATTGGAGAGCTCTCCACTTCCTCCAGGGTCATTGCAAGAAAGACCTGTCCTGTTCTCCGTCACAAATAGTGTCGCTCTCTTGTAATCTTCAATAACTTTTGAAGCATAAATCCCGTAAACTTGAAATTTTTATTGGAGATGCCTAACTTGATGATAATCATATATTTTGTTTTTTTTTAAATTTAAAAAATGAATTTATATTTAAAAATCATTTTTGCTAATTTGTCACACTTTGAGGTTTAGAGGTTTTCACTACGTTGTGAGTCACTAAATTTAATGATTTGGAGCTGAAATTTTTTTGGAAATCATCTTTTTTTCTTTTGAGGGTAGCCCAAGAAAAATTTGGGTGGAGAACATGTTTAGAAAGCGCTCAATCATATTTGCTAGTCATATTTTCATTGTAGTCATCTTTCACAGCTGTATTTTGCATCAATTTTATTTTTTAGTTACATTTGTGTGGTAGTTATTTTAAAGAAATTGAAGGAAAAGGTAAGCAATCTAATATGGGTCTCTTGTATTTTGTCCTAAGAGTGATTCCTTGAAGTTAAGGCTTCATTTAGTTTAATGCCTATTAAAAAAGCATTTTTAGTTGTATGATGTGTCTATTACAAAATTAATGTCCAATAATGGAGGGCATATGTTTATATTTTAATTAATGTATTCAAGATTTTTATAGGATTTAGAAAGAATGTAGAGAGAAATAAAGTAATTAACAGTGAGAGACAATTAAATTAAGTTTTAAAGTTTTTAGGAAGAAATTAGAGAGGAATAAAAGACTATAGACAAACCAAAGCACCAAGGTAGGACTAAGCCTAAGAACCTAAGGCTTGAAACTAAGTGTGCTTTGGCTTACTATTGGGACTTGCCATGAAGATGACTGCTTACGTTGATTGATTGTAATGGGTGGTTCAAATAGAGAGCTAATTAGACTCAATGATTCAAAGTAAAATCTAATGCATTTAAAGTATTAATATAGATTGAATCTTGTTGAATTTATAAAATAAACCTGTAGAACTTGAAAATTTAGGTGACATTTAGAATCCAATTTTGAAAGTATAAATTCATTTAGACTTATAGGCTACAAAAACATGTTGGATGAAGTCCTAAAGAATGAACTAGGGACAAAACTTCATCTACCTACAATCTTTGCTATGAATATTCCATTATAAATATTTTTACTATTTTASAATAGACATGCAGTTTTCTACAACTTAAGCTAACAAAAAGTTTGAATTTCTCAACTTGGATTTGGAGGTTTAGAGTTTTGGCCTAGATTGATCAAAACTTCCCAATCCACCCAAAATCTCTAACTTTTACACTTTGTGTTAGTTTTAGTTAACATGTAAACCATGTACAATTTATCATTAGAAAAAACTTATTCATTTCTTAGAATGCAAATTGAACAACACTTAAATATCCAACCTAGGATTCAACGCCCAACATCAAAGTAGTTGTACATGCTTTATCCAGAAAATATAGAAAAAATGCTCACACAAGTCATATATTGAAATCAATTCCTTTCTTAGAATTTAGGCATTGAACAATGTTATTCAAGACGCATGTATAAAGGGTCTCTACAGACCCTACAAAAGTCAAAAATTATTTATATGAAGATTGAAGCTTATCAAAGGCATGTGCACACATGTATTGCAATTAAAAGATGGTTATTTACAAGCATAATCCTTTTTTTATTCTTCAAAGATGCTTCTGAATAGTGCCTCCATAAATTATTTTT
This sequence comes from Pleurozium schreberi, assembly GCA_006891605.1. Lineage (NCBI taxonomy): Eukaryota > Viridiplantae > Streptophyta > Bryopsida > Hypnales > Hylocomiaceae > Pleurozium > Pleurozium schreberi. Next base: position 49,518 of record VACF01000756.1, on the reverse strand, counting down.
GTTTCCTTACTTTGTGCATGAACGAAGATAGTTTAACAGATACATGGCATTTGCTTGGATGTCTTTTTTTAGCCATAACAGTATGTGTTTAAGGCCTTGCATCTTTCCTTCAAGCAATCTATGGAGTTGTAATATCAACATGTATCCCTTTTGGATCAAATCTAGTTGTTAAACTAGCTTAGTTACTTGATACAATCCTATGTTATCAATTGCATGAGTAAGGCAAGTCACATAACTAGAGCAAGTCAAGCAACATAACTAAGGCAAGTCACATGATTGAGGTTTTAAGGCCCTAGCAGCCACTTCTATGTAGCCGCCATGATTTAGGGTTTTAAAACCCTAGCTACCGTTTTTTGTAGCCATCCCTTCAAAGTGCAACATTTAGCTATTTTGTTTCTTCTTTGTTTTTTGTAGCCTCTTAGTTCTTGTTTCTTGTTKCTTTTTAGCACTTKSYTYYT
>VACF01000756.1:0-49054 GCA_006891605.1 Pleurozium schreberi | reverse complement strand
TWWTWRKTYYTKSYTTTTKKTKSYTWWTWAWTYYTKKTTYTTTTGTTGCTTATTRGTTCTTGCCTCTTGTTGCTTATTAKTTTTTGCAATCTTGCCCTTTGCTTATTGTTGCCTCTCAATTCTTGTTCCTTACTTGTAGTTTTGTCTTGTTATCTTGTAGTTCTTCTTTCTTGCTTTTTGTTTCCTTTTGTTGCTTCTTATTTTTTTTTCTTCTTCTTTAGTTCTTCTAGTTTCTTCTTCTTGCCTCTTAACTTGTGCTTCTTGTTTCTTTTTTTTCATTTTCATTTTTGCTTATCTTTGTTATTTATTGCATTTTGTTGCATCTTAATTTGTACTTTTTAGTGCTTCTTGTTGCATCTTAATTATTGCTTGTCCTTTCTTTTGTTGCATCTTGTTACATCTTGCCTCTTGCTGGTTGTTATCTCATAGTACTTACCACCTTTTGCTTCTTGATCCCTCTATTACCATTGTTATTTTTTCTTCTTCTGTATTTGCGATTTCCTAGAGATATAGTGGTTATGGCTTTTTCTTACCTTAAACTTGTGCTATATTTTTTGGATTGCCTTAAATTTTTGAAATTTGAGCTATACTATTCATTTACTCATAATTAACCTCCTTGATTGTACATGTAAGCACTAGAAGTCATAATGAAGTTATTGAAGGTTACTTGCAACACCAAAAAAGCAACATCTTCACATTTTTGTAAGAAACGTAAGTCCTATAAGCATGTGAGAATAAATATTTACAAAGTATCATTGTGATATGTCTTGTATTAGTGACTAACAGATGTTATTGAAAAAAATCAAATTCTTTCTTGCATTTTCTCTTTCCAATATGACTTTGCTTTGTGCATCAGAAAAATCATACAAACTTGTTTTTCAATCGATGGACTCTTTTATTTAGTTACTAAACCATGTTGATCCATGACTGCAACCAGTAATGTTCATTTAGAATGTATAGAAATGTGATTTTAATTTATGACAAAAGTTGTTTTAAACCTTAATCACCCCAATTATTAACCATGCACACAAATCTAAATAATGCAATTCTCTRGGTAATCTAGAACACCACTTGCTTAAGTAATATTTCACAATATATYTTGGCCAAAATATGWCTCATTGTAGTTRCATAATGCTTRTAGTTATGCCAAGAATGTGACTATATACGCTTAAAAATATAACTACATTCAATTTAAAATTACCAATAATTTTCCATGTGAATTAACACATTAGCCAAAAATATGACTCATGAGAGTCATTCTCTATATTAATACATTAGTAGAGAATATGACTCACGAGAATCATTTTTCACATCAACAACTAATATAATTCACAAGAGTCATATTCCACATTAGCCAAAAATATAACTCATGAAAATCATTTTTCACATCACTAGAAATATAACTCACAAGAGTCATATTCCACATTAGCCAAATATATGACTCATGAAAATCATTTTTTACATCACTAGAAAATATAATTAATAAGAGTCATGTTCCACATTAGCCAAAAATATGACTCATGAACATCATTTTTCACATTACTAGAAAGTACAACTTCCAAAAGTCATATTCTTCGTCGGCCAAAATATGACTCACTCTAGTCATATTCAATGTCAAAAAAAGAATATGACTACATGGAGTCATAATCCATGTAGGGGATTTTTTTTCATTTGCCTAGGCATGTCAAGAGAAAGTCAAGCCTCCAAGGGTAATCAATGTATACATCACATTGGCAAAAACATGGCTAAATATGGTTGATTATACCTCCTAACACATGTGACTGCAAACATGACTCATGTTTCCATATGACTCGTTAGTTTTGATTGGATGCAATCATATTGTGACTTGTCTATAGTGATTTCGTCGAACTAAAATTTATGCATATTATGGCATAACGTTTGCCCCCGGGCACCAATTGAGACAAAAATTATATTTTCAAAAAGCTAATGTGGTTTTCTATCATCAAAAAAAGTTTCAAAAAATCATGTCAAAAATTGAGATCACACGAGCTTGCCCGAAATCCCATGGGACTTTAGGGGTTAGTATTAATTGCAGATTAGAAAACATTTGCGTCAACATCACAACAAAATTCCAAAAAAAATAGCCTAAATCCTAAAGCCCAAAATGGTGACAATGCCGAGACACACTCTTCAATCAACAAGAGTCTGAACCACTACAATTTGCCACAATTATCACACAAATAATTAAAAGAGTACAAACACAAAAATACACTAAAGACCAAAATGCACATGAAATTAATGAGACAAATATATCATCCTATTTCTTAAAAGATACAACCCCTGTGACCAAAATAGTCACCAAAATGCTTAGATAATTGAACCATAAGTGTATCCTTTGTTTCTAAGGTACAATAAACAGCCAAGTCGTCCATTGGTTCCATCAAAGCTCTACGTTTCAATCCAAGTGTCGTTTAGGGGTTAGAGCATCAGAGCTTAGAGCATCCCCACTGCGCACCAGCTAACAAGGATGGGACGGCCTCACTTCACTACAAGGGAATGTGTCCAAATTGACAGAAATTGGTCCGAATCAACTAGTCCTGATTGACAAAAAATTGATAGATTTTTGTCAATTTTTTGTCAATTTTTTGTCAATTAGGACTAGTTGATTCTGACCAGTTTCTGTCAATTCGGACACATTCTCTTGTAGTGCTTGGTGTGTCCTGTGAGTGAGCCGGGCCTTGCATTTTGGCAAGCACCCCTCTACAACTCCGCCTCAAGACACGGGAACCAAGTTGACATGGTCCCCAAGAGCACCACCTCATCCGCATGAAGAATGGAGAAGCGTAAGATGTCTATAAAGTATCTTGAAACATGTGAAAAGGACAAAATCAACCTATACCAAGCTATGGCCAAGATTCTCCATTCGGCTGTATGCTCTCTACATTTGGCCTTTGCCGGCCAATTTTTTAGCTTCGTCATGTGTGCCATGGGGAAATAAATTGGGCCTGGTCTGGCCAATCCTCGGGTTTGAGCCTTTGGCCGTCCTGCTATGGGAATGCTCTTACACTTATCAATACTTGTCTACATGAAAATTAAATAAAACGCTGTCATGTTGTAAATTTGTTCATAGTATAAAAACATATTATAATATGTATTGTTGAGTAGCTTCATAATGACGCTGTTTTGTTGAATAACTTCAAGATGACGTTTCGTGGAGGTACATGCCATCTATTTAAAAGGACGGCTTTGCTTTAGAATTTCATTGAAGTCCATTAGTGATATTTGTTTTCCACTTTATAGTCAGAATGTCGAACTGAAGGGTTTTTTCGGAGTCCCAAGACGAAGAAGAAGAATCGTAGCCTGGATTTGAATTTTCATTGTCACAACTACTGGATCAACCTCTTCTGCCGCTAAGTCTTGCGCCGCCGCATGAGCGTCCACAAGAAGAAGCTGGGCCTTCTCCACCGCCAAAGCAACCTCGTGTGGAGTGGCGATGGCACATGAATCTTCAACGTGATGCTCGGGCACTGGTGATTTTGTTGCAGGTTGGATATGTTGAGCCCAGCAGCCGAGATGTGACATTTGAAAGATGTTTTGAAGGTTTCAATGTCAATCAGTATTACTGCATGATGAAACCTATTGAAAGAAGTAGTGGTCACCATCGTTGGTTAGAGGGACCAGTAAATCCTTTAACGAAGGCGGGTCGTGTTAATTACATCGCTACGACTATCAAGCGCATTCTCCAGTTCTTGCAGATGGAGTAAAATTAGCCTTGGAATTATAGTTTTTTTACCTTTAATAGGCATTGATTTAATGTTAGTACTTCAATCCATATTTGAAGTATTTTGTTGAAATTATTTCGTTTGGTTGTAGTTGTAGAAGGAAAGAATGGAAATAGTATGGACTTTGAAGTGATTTTCCTTTTAAATTAAAGATAAAGATATAGATGTAGGGCCAAATATGAAGGCCATTAGGTGTAAGTTGACTTTATGAGGGAGATAAGGGCTGATGTACACTTATTTAGGTGGGGCAAAAGGTGTTGGAAAAGGGGAGGAAAAGATGGACACTATTCATCTTCTCTCCCAATGTTGTTTTGGGAAAACCGAATATTTGGGGACCCATGGTGTTGTGAGTTTGGAGAATTATGAAATGAAATTCAAAGGTGTTGTGTATCATGGTGTGTAGTTTCCAAATTGATCTTACTTGCTTGATTTGGAGTTGTGAAGCAAAAGTTGTGCTAGTTTGAGTGAAGATATTATCAAATGATTTGTTGTTGGACAAATCCAACTAAATGGGTAAAAAACCTAATAGCCAAATACATTAAGGCAAACATTGATAGTGCAACAAGCCCTTTCATACCTTTATTTGTAACCAAAGTTACAAGGATGACAATATAAACCAAAAAATGACATAACATTTTTGAAAGGAAAAATAATTCTTTCCATCCTTTTATAGCATCATTGAATATATTAAGATTATATTTGTCTTTAAATAGATCTCCAAGTGGCCCACCATACACTACCAAGTTTATAGTTACTATGTTTTCCAATGAAAGAAAACTTTATCATCAAAAGTAATAAGTCCCCTACTCCCTTGCTTTGAAGTTTAAGAATGTTATGAAAGTATCTCTGAAGATTGGATAGAAAAAGGGGGTGGGGGTGGGGGCTTTGGCTATTTGAACTGCGTGACGAAAGAGAAGAACCAAAACTTTAATTTACAAGAGTAAACTGCCTAATTTACGACCTAATCCTAATTTACCTATTATATCTAAGTTATGAGTTGATTACATTCAAACATTCAAAATAATTCCACCCAAGAGTTTAACTGTAATCTAAATGAAGAACTGGCATCATTTTATTCAATTTGACATCATTTTATTCAATTGCACCAAAAGGAGTTACAATCCACTCACTTTACACCTATCTCTAGCATCATGAAGCATATAATTTTAAAGCAATTTTGGACCTCAAAATACCTACGATTAAAACGTGCATGAGGCAGGTAGAAACCTAAAGGACGTGTATCGTACCCTGTACCTATCCTGTGGATCTTGTTGAGGAACCTGGGACTACCAGACTATTGTACACGGCTCTCTCATTGTCTCTCTTTCACGGGTCAATCAGAAATCTCCATAAAGAATGCTTCCTCAAATGTCATTTGATCAAATCGAATTATGTACAATTCCTCAATGGGCTATTGAGTCCTACATATTGATTAATCTCAGTGATCAAATTATTGAACACGACGATCGGGGACAAGACCCTGATCCGCAATTTCACCTAAACTCTCTTGTTGATCTAGCGCGGCTTGCTGAAAGCCCGCCATCGCCTGGCTCATCAGCTGTTGCATCTTCAATGCATTCTGCACATTCGGATTCAGCGGGCTACCTGATCGCATGGCCGCACGTCGTGAAAGAAGGCTACTAGGCAAAGCTTCAGGCACTTTCGGCAATTTCGGTCGCTCGAACTCTTCCGCTTCCGATCCCTCACCGTAATTCTGCATCAACAAATTGAAATCTGGAACACCCGAACCCATAGAGTCCATAAAAGGATTCACAGAAGGATTCAGAAAAGGATTCATCTTCGGTAGTGCACCTCCGAAGCCCTGCTGCGCATTGTAACTCATGAACTGCTGGACTTTGGACTGCAGCTCCCACTGCAATCGCACGATCTGGTACGCCATCATGAGACCCACGTTGTCATTGAGGGACGGACCCATGGGGGGCATGGCCGCTGGCCGGTTCATGAAGGAAGGCCACCCGGAGAAAAGCTGGCTCATGTTGGGCAGGGCACCCAGGTTGCTCGGGGGAAGCGGGGGGGACGTCGTGCTCATAGCAGCTTGCTGTTGCCTATGGTTGAGCTGGTGGTTCAGGGCGTCGGACAGACTTTCGGCAGGCTCGTAAGCGGCGTAATTCCCCGAGGGCGTCCGTTTCGGTTGCGTCACTTTGGGGTGCGTGTGGGTGCCTTCGTAGCTCGTGACCACCAGGCCTGAATCCTMCGTCGACCTCTCCACTCGCTTTCGCACAGGGCAATTGGGCGTTGTGCAGCGGTAATAGTTTCTGCATGTCATCGGCAGAGCACAAATTAAATGACGAACCCACTCCTCGGAAACCAAACTAAAATAAGGTTTGAAAATTTAATTTATTGAACAGCTGAACAGATTAATTTCAACAACGCAAAATTAGCCAGGGTTCGCGGATACGACCAGTGTAGATAAGAAATACAATCAGCCACACGTAATCTGGTCGACGCTGCAATAATTGGTTCCTATTTTTAGATCCCACTTCTGAGCACGCGGTACGACTGGAAACTAGCTTGTGGATCGTCGTTTTAGGCAGAATGGCATGGTTTCAAGAGACTGACACTTTAACCAGGTGCTTGTATGGAATCTCAGATCTACGATTGAGTCCCAAATGTAAACCAGACCTCGTTTAATTCTTAAATGCCTCAAAAATATATGACCAATTGACCATCTAGCCAGTATTCATGAATGAAGAATTGATAAATTGTGAACTGACCTTTAAAATTAAATCAGCAAGAATATTGCAATTAAGACTGTTATCTTTCGAAATAAAGATGCGGGTTTCTAATGAAACTCGTCCGTGCTAAGAGARCCTACAAGCTCTTCAGGAACATWCAAGTCAGAGTAKCTCTGCACAGGCAATACCTTGGGTGCGGGCTGTTCTTCACWGGCTTCTGGCCATACTTCCGCCATTTGTAACCGTCGTCCATGATGTCAACCTCAGTTCTGGTTTTGATGGAGTAACGGGGCTCTCGCAACCTCTTCGGACCCTTCAGCTTCTGCTGCTTGACCCTGCCAGTTGGTTCACAGCACAATTGCATAAAAATCAGAACCCGTCCAGTTTGAGAACAATCCTCAACTAAATTCTCCACCATAAAGATTTAAAGCTCAAAACTTTGTAACTTTGCAAAAAATTAAAGTTAAAAAGGTTCAAAGTCAAATAATCATATCCGCAACTTGTGCTACAAAACATGTTTTTTCACTTTAAGTTTACTCAGATATTTTGCAATTTGTGCGATCAAAAATTCTGAAATTTTTCCCACACATTTTCATACTAGTTAGGTGTAAGATCCTATGGTTAAATGTGAAGAAAAAAAAAAAAAAAAAAATTCCAAATATTTTACTCTTTGCTATAAAAATGGCAGTTTTGAGGGGGGGTCACATAAAAAAGGCCTTGGTCCTGTACGGGTCAAGTCGTGTATGAAGTTGAGAAGCATATCCAAGTATGCAGCTATCTTAGTGTTGGAGTGCACTTGGTAAATTACAGTATCATGGCAGCCTACTTATTTTACTGTAAACTTTGTCCTTTGTCATTCACATGCCAAGTMTGATGTCAAATTTGTACAATAGCAAGTTTGTTGTCCTACACCTTATCAGCTTATCTTACCACCAGTCTAACAATCCTCAGACAAAGTAGAAAGAAGAGCAACTCTAGTCATTTTTTGACTAGCGTGAATGAAGAGTCTGTTGGGGATTGTTCTACTATGTAAGCCATGTAGGCTCTCAAACAAAATACAGAACACCAAACTGCACAAAAGGGAGGAACAACATCCAATAAGCTGATCTTCTAGGGTTATCACTAGCCTAGCTAGACCAACTGAATAGGGATATTAAGGGGACACATACTAATTAATTGACATTTCACACTATATAAATATTTAGCTTTGTTGTAAATCAATAGTTGTTGAAGTGTCCGAGGGCTCTATATTATGTTTCAAATATCTATAGATTTCCACACTATAAGTCCGTTTTAATTGTTTTCTCTCTTTTAAACCCCCATCCAACGTAGTGAGTTGGTGTTACTTGGCTAAGGTCGAAAAAAGATGGATCAATTTTCGGATGGTAAACAAATTGCTTTTTGCAATTTCATGAYTATATTCATGAGGGAAAAGCATGTAATTGTGAGTCCATTCTAGAATTGACTTTCTATGGTGTCTTGCTTAGAATATACGTCTTTTATTCATGAGAGTTTAGGATCACACCTATTTTTTGTGTCCAAAAAGTGCATCATTGAGAAAGGATCTAGAACTTTTGTTATTACTACAAAGAACTCCACAAATAAATACAATACAATAATGGAACCATAATKAATTGTCTATTTGAACGCATTTAGGTGTAGATACACCTCTCGACAAACAACTCCAAAAATACCATTCCTATTCTAAAGAGAAAAAAWTATAAACATTTTGTTCTTTTGGTGTATCCAAATATAGGATCTTGTACTAAACCATTGGAGGATATTGGTAGCTATGGCACTTTATTTGTTTACTACTCTCTATTTATTTATTTTGGTGCTATTTACATTGTTTTAGATATTTCATTTTGTCACAACATTAACACTCTTAGGATCTAATAATTATTTTTGTAGAAGCTACAAGTAAAATACGATGGTATGAAAATGTGTAGAAGAAATTCTAGAAACTTTGATCATGAATATTGCAAAATATTTACATTCAAAGTAATAAAACTACTTTCTTTGCACCTTACCATATCAAATTGTTACCCTTGAAATACTCTTCATGTCYATTTTTTGGACAGTAAAGTCTAATTTYAAGAAAACTAATGTTGAAGAATTGTATTGAGAGTCTTGGATGGGGGAGGGAACTTGAAAATCATTCTCTAGTAATTTGTTGAAAAGAAGATTATGCAAGTTGGACATAAAATCTCAAATATTGAATCATGTGGTCAAGTTCAAAATTCTTTGTAGAATAGTAAATTAAGTTGGCAAATGTGATTTGGCAAACATCTCCGAATCCGGCCCATTTTTAGTTCGAGTCCTGAGTGTGCTCTGTAGCCAATTTTTTGGAGGGGTTCCTTGAAGGTCGGGCATCTCCAGCCGCCCGGGAAACAGGCTTCAAGGCCGCTGAAATAACGAGCCTGGCCTATGGAGGAAAATCGCACCCCAACAGGGCGGGTTGGTTCCGGCGTTCTTCCGGACCCGCCTTCCCGGAATTATTCGCTCGGCAAATCTATTGATTTTGCTAGGGTCCACGTCACAGTAATGTTTTTGCATCCAATTGTTGTCGGTTTGTTAAGGTATTTGTCTAGGGTGATTGCAAGAATCACTTATCCTTTTTTTTTCTCTTTTTGAAACAAATGGGAATCCATTGCAAAAGAGAAACAAAATGAAAACAACCAAGCCATCAAGTTGGACAATAAGAGTCAAACACCAAAACAAAACATAATTGGTACAAAGAGACCTAGAAAAAAGAACAATGGGACCCCCTTTGTTGCACACAATAGAATCATCAACCCTATAAGCCATCACCAGGAATTGAAGCCAAATATCGTTGAAAATCGCCCAGAGCCGATTGTGGTTTTGGGTGCGGAGACGGATACCATGCTATGTCTTCAAAAAGGCAACCCAACCTAATTCAAGCAAAGCCTCTTAAATGGCTTTTTGAATTTTGAGGAGGGACCACCTGTCCTTTGCAAAAATCAAGCTATTCATGGTAATTCAAATAATCCACAAAGTGGAGCCCCTAAGTAATGACCATATGGTCATATCATCTTGAAAGCAATGAGGGATAGGGGTACTGAATATATTCTAATATGATGAAAATTATTGGTGAAGACCTGAAATCGACGCAGACCGTATCAAATGGTGAAAGATGGACTGTGCATAGTAACATAGTTCCAAGCCTCTTGAGCCCTTGGACATGAGTAGAAATTGTGGATAGGGGATTTGTCAAGTCCCGTGTTACAACACCTACAATTGGTGTCAATCCCTTTCACTTGTCCCTTTTTGGCTCCCCTTGACCTCAGAGGCTCAGACAAGTGGTTTTTCACTCATAATTGTTTCATCGTTAATTGTTTTATATGAAACGTGAAATGAAGGTACATGTGGTAGTTGTAGATGTTGACTATTGAGTACTTTTTCAGATTTTTTAGAAGTTATTTTATTATTTTTAAATAGCGCCCAAATGAATGCCTATCTTGGACAAGGGGAAATAATATTTTTGACTCAAAATTGGGATATGAGAACTTGTACTAAAGTTAAACAATTCCAAGTGCGCTACCTTAGTTTGTGCAAGTGCAATCAACACAATTTTATTTTTCCAAAGATGAAAATGGTTGACAAGGAGCATCATCAAGTTAGGAAAAATGACTTTCTTTTAAGAGTTTTATAATTTTTTTGATGTAAAAAAAATCAAACATCAAAGGGTCTATTTTCTTGGTAATTTTCATTACTACTTGAGTGTGCATAGCTTTTAGAGCTAAATTTTCCTACTCCTAAATTATCACATTCATAATTTTTTAGATGTTTCTCACATTATCCATATATTTTTTCATTTTTAAAAACTTTATTCCAAAAGTCACAATACTCAAGTACTTTGGCCATTTTGAGCCAAAACTGACAAGTGTTTCTTGCAACAACCCACTAGTACTCTTCAAAGGTGGCACAAAAGATTAGAAATGGGGTAGCCAATGCTAAACCATTCTCAAGTGACCACATCTCGATAGTATTAAAGACCATTGTAGCAAGCAATGGTTTCTTTGGACCATCTTTTATTCAGCTTTACTTGAGTTACAATTCACCGATGTTGCAAGAGCGGATGGTTATATATGCTCTTAGAATGACACATACTAGGATGTAAGGGAGAAAAAAATAGAATCATCCTTGAAATTCATTCATCCAAAAATTCAAAATTCCCTTGCTATGAAAAATTGACATCCAAATAATTGCAAATCCAGGTATTTGCATTTTTGACGAAAGGAGATCATAAAACAAAAAAAATTGGTGCTTTTGGTTGCTTTTTCTTTTAAAAAAATTGAGTACGATGTGATTTTTTTTCTCCAGGTCTCTAATTTTAAACTTGAAATCTATAATATAATATATCTCACAACTTGAGAATCTAAGACACTTGTAGATCTAGTTATTACATTGGGCTCAATTGTGTGTTGTCATTGGCTTTTTATTATAATTAGTTCTATATCTTGTGAGTCCAAAAGTTTTCTTATGCCATGTATTTTTGGAGTGACTTTTGGTTGGATTTCAAAAAACAAAATTTGAGCTGAAATTTTGAGGAAATGGTCTTGCATTTTGAAACATATAAAATATTATTTTAGAGGTTCTTTTGGTGAATGACCATCTTCATAGACTTGTTACAAATGGCCAATTTTCATTTATTTCATTTCTTTCCTATTTTCTACTAATTATTACATCAAAGTATCTATTTTCTTGAGTTTTGATGCTTTTCTAGTTTTCCTACATTAGTTCATGAATTCTTTAATGAATCTCCCTCGGTGGTTACCTTCATCTTAAAGATACATACATCGACCATATTTTTTAATTTGTTAAAAAATTGGTTTACAAATTTTAAAATCTCAAAAAATAATTGTGAGTAATGTTGCAAAACGCAACAAATAGTAGATGTGTTTTGCACAATCACCAGTTTATAGAACTGAACCGTTTTAGGTCCTCTACATGTTTTTTTAGGAATATAAGTATTTTGAGAATACTTTGGGAATTTTTAATGTCTCATAACAAATAGGAAAATTCTAAATGTACTAAYCAATCAATCTACAATACAATGCTATTTCCAATGTGAAAAATTTGTCTTATTTTAAACATGTTAAAATATAAAATGTGCACTTTTATGTTATTTAATTGGTGCTACTTGGCATAGGATCTTGAACAAAAATGTCCTGAATTTGTATTGGTCTAAAAAAATTAAAATATTTTGCTCTTATGTTGTACAATAAGATTAAACCCTTGACTCTGAATTTAGGACCAAGTGACCATTCAATGTGCACACAAAATCTGAAGTCAGTTGTTCATAAAAGTAACTAGTTTGGTCGGATACTTGTGAGACTTTGACAGAAGGTGTAAACAATTATCCCCTTTGTAGTAAATAATACAATTATTTTTTTATTAAGTACTCAGATCAAAAGCTATGTTGTCCTAAACTTTTTGGGCAATTTGAATACCTTTGGACACATATATGCAAAAATCCTTTTCTACTTCTAAACTTTGGCAAGTATGTAAGTGACATCATACATGGTAYAACTATCTAGGAAAAAAACTATATGTATTGCAAAAATTTTACTCTAGGAAGAGTTAGGTCTCCTMCYTTCTTGGTCSTTTACAAGTTAAATGAAAAGGCAAGCTCCTTAAAGTTGTTTCAAGTGAATCTTTGGAAAAAGATGGCTTTCAAGTGAAATTTAGAATGCTTTAACCTACTAAGGGAGTATGCTCTAAAAGTGACCATCCCCTTGAAATTGCCCCTATAAATAGTTGTAGAATGGATATGAGGTGATCCTTAAATGGACCATATTCACCATTGAGTGAATTAAGAAAAAATTATTTTTTATTGCAAAAGCCAATCATTGTCTTTCAATTTGTCCCATGTCTTTACAAGTTGCAAGTGGTTAGATTTTAAAAGACCTATGGTCACAAATAGGTGCATATGCCCCAAATCTTTAAAAACTCATATGTAATTCAAAAATGATTGAAAAAATATGAAACTTTTTGTGCTAAGTTCCACATCCTTTTTTCTTTCTCTGAAAAATGAGCCAAAAATGAACTCGCTGCAGTGATATCAACAATAGGAAAATGGACCCAATTTTGGACAACGTAAGCATGTATTGACAAGAAACTACTGTTGTCCACAGCGGTTACCTCATCAACCGTGACAGCAATAAACCTTGCAAATTTTATGAGACGCCTCGTTTCATCTAGTACATGCTTGTACATATACCCTGCCATGACCCACCTTGAACTGTCGCACCAATGTGCTGCAGGAAGATCAAGGAAATTTGTACAAACCTAGGTGGGACTGGAACTCTAACATGGGACGACCATCAAAAAGAAATTGGAACAAAGTTGCGAATTGAATCCGTTTTTTTCTAGCCTACCAACTTGTGCACTAGTTTATTTGCTCAAGGACTGTCGATGGGGCCTTTGCTGCGTACCACTTCATATTCCTGCGGTGTTTGCATTGCGTAGCAATATATTGCTCTCCCGCCTTCACCTTGAATTGGGATAAATCTTTTTTGGCATTCCTTTTGCCGTCGTGCTTGAAAAGCGTATCTGACTTCGGCGCCATCACACATGGCTTGCGGTCAATTGCACTACGAACTTTGCAATTGACCATATGGAGAATTCCATCCGTTGCCATGATCTCCTCCGCCCACGGCAGCTTTGCAGCCTACACTGTCTGGAACTTCCTGTGATGGTCGTAACAAGTTTGAGCTCTTGATCTCGAATTGGCCGACTTGCTTCGATTCAGGCCACCTCTCTTCATCGGTGGTGATTGGAAGTCTGAGTCCTCATCGAAGCCGTCTAAATCGATTGGCACTTCAACAAAGTCGGCATTGTCTACTTTTGTTGAGTCCTCGGAAATGGTGATCAACGGGGATTTTGCTCTGAGTACAATGGTATCTCCAAAACCGGAGGAGGAAGAATGATTTTTTGGGGTCTCAATCATCAACAACGTACTTTGGCACCTTGCGATCAGTCGGTCCCATCATCGCTCGGGTACTCGTCACCGGAAATTGGCTCCGCCTCTGGCACGTTGGGCATCGAACCATCAAAGATTAAAGACAAGGGTCACTATAAGGAAACTGTGTTTTTCGTTATGTTTTTGCAAAAACACGTGACGTTCGAAAAAACGTGTCCTTGTTTTAAAAAACATCCTGCGTTTTTCAAAAAACGCGTGCCGGATTGTACGATCTTGTATGATGTCAACGAAGACGGGTCAAGAAAAGCATGGAAACATGTCTTCGTCACCAGCAATGTCACATGACATTAGTGACGTCAAACACAACATGACGCGTATTTTTGGTCGATGTCGCAGAAAATGCACTTTTGCCATGTCAGCCAGCTTGTTCACAGCGACTCCAGGCAGCGGCTATGCGTTCAGGGAGGATGCTGCACAGAAGGAAAAAACGGCAGAAAGGGGCAGCTGCTTACATAGGGGTCCAAAATACAAAGAGTGGAAGTGGAATGGGAGTCGGGGGCAAATTTTTTGAATAATCAACAATATGTCTTTTAGAATATTGTAGTGAAGGACCTTTATTGCCAAAAAAAATATGTATGAATTAATACACGACGATTTTGACGCAAAAATAGCCCTTAAAATGGACATTACTTGACCGTTGGAAGGGTTCAAGCATTCTTAAAATTATAAAAACGGAGAAAGTGAGGGGGAAAAAGAATTTCACGAAGAACAAAATCAGGTATTAGGAGGAAAAATATGGGGGTTGATGGAAAAAATGAAAGAGTGGAGGAATAAAAATTGAAGGGGGGCACAAATGGGGAGTGAGCAAACAAAATGGGGAGTGAGGAGGAAAAATGGGTGGGCTGGAGGAAGAAATTGGGGAGTGGAGGACAAAACTTGGAGCGGAAACAAATGGGCAGTGCAAAAAAGAAATGGGGAGTTGGAAAAATAATGGGTAGTGGAGGAGAAAATGGGGATTTAGGGGCAGACAAATGGAGAGTGGAGAACGGATTTGGGAATGCCCAAAAAAATCTAGGGAGTGCAAACATGTATTGGGGAATTGGGAAAACAAATTGAAGATGAGGAAATGAAAATGGAGAGCCCAAAAGAAAAATGGGGAGTGGGGGGAAATGCGGAGTTGGAAAAAAGATCTAGGGAGTGCGGGAAAAAATTGGAAGTTGGGGCAAGAAATTGCTCATGGAGAAATATATGGGGAATGAAAAAACTAACTGCAAAGTGTCAACCCAAAACGTGGAGTGAGGAACAAAAAATGGAGAATGCAAAACAGAAATGGAGAGTGGGGGAAAGAAATGGGGAATGGAAAAAAAAAATGGGATGTGGGTAAATAAGTGGGTTTAGAGTGGGGCACTAAATGCGTCAAGTGAGGCAATGGGAAGAGAAAAGGTTGAGAGGGGAAAAAACGGGAGGTGTAAACCAAAAATGGGGAGCAGAGGAAGCAGTGGGGAATTAGATGCCTTCTGCACAAAATTAACAATTTGCCTATTAACAAAATTTTATTATTTTTACTCATATTTTGAAAGACCTTCAACCATTTCTCATATGAATAGGTGATTTTATTATTGTGAAGCAATTTATGTTTGGAAAAAAGGACTGAGGAGTGTGGACTTATAGACGAGGACATAAAACATGATGGAGACACTTTGTAGAGGGCACTCATGTTTGGTTACAACAAAATTGTTCATGTGACATTTAAAATTCATTTAGAAACCCATTTTCTTTTGAAAATACTGCTTACTGGATGTCAAACTATGGATTTGTTTTCTCATCTTCTGTTTTTTAATACAATTTATTGGAATTTGTGAACTTTCTTGAAAAAATTGGAAATAGTTCATTCCTCTAAGGTCGTGTCGCAGATGTATATCAAATTTTGTTTTGTTTTTCTGAAAAATCTAGTCAATTAAATTGCCTTACACACATGCAACATTTTTTCTCCTTTTTTCACACTCACTCTTTTGGGAGAAAACACAAGTGGATGTGAAATTCTTGATTTTTTTCTTTATCTTCAAATTAAAAAAAATTGTAATTGATGTAACAATTTAAAGTGATGGCATGCCATGCTAACATATTTAGACATTGTTTATAAATTTTAGCATTGTTTTGTAGATGTTGATTAAGACATCAAACAAGACATGAATTGAAATGTCAACTCAAACATGCACATGTTTTTTGCAACATCTACCAAGACATCCAGATAGACAGGATATAAATCCTAATGCGTCAAGTATATCCCATATGGTTCGTCTTTCCTCCTACCATTTTACTTGTATAAATATCAGATGCTTTCTCATATAATATACTTACAATTAAATGAGCTTATATGCTAATTATTATATATAATGTATTTTATATGATGTATTTTATATGATGTATTGTATATAATGTATGGTGTACAATGTATGATGTATTTTGAATGGTGTATAATGTTGTTGAAAACAACCAATCAATCTATTTGCAAATAAATCACCACATCTCGCATGACAAGATAACATTTGTATTGATGTCCCAAATAACACTGTGACGTTGTATACGACGTCATGGAAGACAAGCCTTCAGAGCCTGAACCCTTATAAGACTGTACACGTGGCGTCTAACGTGGAAGTGCCATGTTAGAATTTTTGGAGGTCCACGTCATCATTTTTTTTATGGGTCCACGTCACTGCCTCGGGCATCCCGATTTTTTGGAAGAAAAAATCCGTGTGGCAGGAGCTTCCCTCCCAAAAGTTGATGTGGCACTTTGGACCCCTCCACATGCCACACTTATAGGAGTTTGGAATTCGACGATTTGTAGTTACATCACTAGAAATATTCATGTTTTACGTGACGTTTTAGGAAATTTGGGCACGTTTTTTCATGTTAAAAAAAAACGTATTTTGGACGACATCAACAATGACAAGCAACTCGTAGAAAACAACACAGTCAATGTTTTTTTCAACAGTCATCAAAAGCGCAGTTTTCTTATAGTGGGTTGACCCGCTCCCGCTCCTTGCGAAGATTGAAAGTAAGAGTTCATGGTCTTATTGCACTCTTCAGTCCTACGCAATTCTATGATCTTTCCCTTCCGCTTCAATTCCCTACGAGCAATGTCCAACGCCTCCTTCATAGCCTTGGCAGCCTTCTTCTTCGCCACGTGAGCGACTTCAACAGCACACACAACTTTGGCCACCACGTCCTCAATGTTGTCYTCCTGCCATGACTCCATCTCAAACAATTCACGCTCCACAGAAAACACAACGGCCCACATAGTGACAACAAAATGATGTGTGAGAACAAAACCCACTGATTCATCCAAGAAGAGCAGGCGGAACRAAGACGGAGAACAGTCACACAGAAATGTCCAAATTCTTCGCAATTTAAAGTGCATGCAAAGTGACCGACGTGCATGACGTTGGAAAACTGTCAATTCTGTTCCCAAGTTTTCATGGCGAGTTCGCCACAGGGAACCTAAGAGTGCAATATGGCGCCTGAACACCAACAAAAGAAGCCCTCGTTCCAACTACACTACACTAATGATGGTAAATAGTGTTACCTACACTAATTGATTTAAAACAGCCATAAGTTTTTACTCTTAATGAATATTTTTACCAACTATAGGTACAAAGTTTTTCCAACTATAGAACTACTAGGATCCATGCTCTCTGTAAAAATGTTCATGAAGAGTAAAAACTTATAGCTTTTCTAAAATAATTAGTATGGGTAACACTATTTACCATCATTAGTGTACTTTTGAATTCATGAGTTACTCAAACTGTAAATTTTTATATTGTGTGGAATGACGAGGAATTGTTTAGGGTAACCTAATTTCAGTTTTTAGTGTAGCAGGGACAATCAAAGTGTCGGTTTTTTGCTTCTACCCGGTTCCCGTATATTCGGAGTTATACAAAATACGGGGTATCTCGTACCTGTACATACGRAATATACGAGATAGGTACATATTAATATACGTTTACAGTATGGCTCGTGAATGCGCCATGCAGGAATCAGGTAGATATTGAGAACCAACCCATTCAGTGCCACCTGTCAGTGACCACTCCCACCAGCGTTACTGGTCCATGACTCCATGACTCCATGCACGCCTATACTAAAGGTCAATCAGCTGACTTCGGMARCGACAGCTGCCCACTGCCATGCAGACAGCAAGTCCGTTGACTTCGTAAGAAACCCCACCACGCTGGACTTCGGGACTTCGGGATATTTGGTGAGTTGGATCAGCTATTTTCCTTTAACCCTGGAGCGTCCTGATTCATCTCCACAATTGACGACTTGAGAAAAATCATTATAAAGTGCTATTTGCAAGCATAATTTGGATTTGATATACAAATGAAAGTTGTAGAATGAGAATTGCAGGTTCTATCCGTACTGTTAGATTCAAGAATGCTATCAACAATATTTTTTTATAAATTTTGAAAGGGAAATTTCAATATTCCTTCAAAATCCAATAACAAGTAAAGCATTATCATTTTTGGAGTAAAATTTTTTGGAATGGATTTGAAATGAGGCTCTTTTGACATGGTGATTTTTTGGAATGGATTTGAAATGAGGTTCTTTTGACATGGTGATTTTTTGGAATTTTTGTGTTCTTAAAATCTATGACCTCATTTTGGCAAATCTAGTTTTGAACTAAGGTCAATGCAATTTTTGGCTTGGTCAACCACTTGACATGCTTGTACATTGGTAGTTTTTGAAAACTATGTACTCTAGTAACACCAAATCCAAACTTTAGATAGAACAACTTGATATAGTATCCCCACAAATTAAAAAAAAATTCATCGAAGCAGTTAGGAGGATGAAATTGCAGTTTCAATCTGTTCATCTTCTGGTTTCTAGATGGCGGCATGCTCCAGGGTTAACTCTTAAAGAAAATTGTATGTCCAAGGGGCATTTTGAAAGTCAAACTTGATTTTTTCATATAGTTTTTTATTTTAATTGCTTTTAAACTTAACTAAGAAAAAGCAGCTCCATTAATCTACTTTTTATTCCAATTTGATTTTTTTCAATATGCTTAAAATTGAAAATTGTGTGACACATAGAAGGTATTATCTTGAAGGCTCAAAATACAACACTTTTTAACTTTTTCTTTTGAATTTCTTTATGAGTAAGCTCCAAGTATACACCAATTACACCATAATTGGTGTAAAATTTGATACCATTATTCCCATTTTTCATAAAATTTTCATACTATTTGAAGAATTTTTGTAATTATTGTGATTTTTATACTGAAATTTCTTCGAAAACTCATATGAAATTCAATTTGAAGTTTTAAATTACGAAAAAAATAAATTAAGTTTTAGACACATTTTGATACTTTTCACATGCATTAAGTTTTGAAATGTATGTTTCAATGTAGAAATCTAATGAAGTTTGACCAAGCCTGGACATGAAATGATGAAAGGTTCTTTAAGGGTTAACCCTTAATCTTCAAAGGACGGACCTATCACTTCGGGGAAAGGCATGTTTAGCTTTGGAAAATTGTACAAACCAATACCTAATGCTACCCAAAATTTTATGTCCAAGAATATGTCTTAGAAAATACATCCTTTAATTTTTTAATTTGTAGAAAATAGAAAAAACAATTTACAACTAAACTAAAAATTGGCCAATTTGAGAGGACTTCTTGATGATGTGTGTTGACTAAAAACTGAGGTCAAAACCATCTCTAATGTTTAGAAGTGAGTGCGCAAGAGAGGCATGTTTGCACAAGCTTGGATACCTTGGAGGATATAAAATAACATATTTTTGAATGCCCTTTGGTAGGAACATGTCTACCTACTAGAAAGATATACCATAGAAATTTTACCTSGAAATCATTAATTTAAACCACTCTATAAGACAATAATATTAAAAAAAAAAACTAAATGTCAAAGTGTGACAAATTAACAAAATTGACTTTTAAATATAAAATAATTTTTGAAAATTTCTAAAAAATAAGGGATTCAATTACCATCACGACATTTAGAAATAGGTTTTTTGTTTTGGGCATTGGATTCTTAAGTCAAAAGTTATAGCAATCCAAAATCAAGACACGACAAAATTGGCAGGTGTTTCTTGCAATCACCCTATATACCTTACTATGGATTTTGTTGCCTATGTTTTATTGATTTTTTGAACTCAAGTTACTTAGAGTAAACCGGCCATTTATCACATAGTTCCAAAAACAACACAACAGAACCTTCCAATTACCAAGCACTAACTGAGTAGTCCAACTACCAATTCAATTGCGATCAAAACCAAATCTCGTATCACCACCCAATAACCTTACACTGTGTGGTGAAGGGATACAAGAAATTTTTCACTAGATTTCAACTTCATTGCCTTTACATTGCAATAAATTTTGTAGGAAGAAAGCTTTTTGCCGTTTGTTGAAGGTGAATCTTAACATGACATTTAATAATTATGACTACGCACAATACCAATTTGTGGCGCTTTGAGGATGCCTAACTTAGGTGATTTCATTTCAGCAGAGCTAATGAATTAGGGAAAACAGTACGACGGACGGGTGTCTAYCTCTGTTTCGCTGGGCCCGCTCCCCTTCTTTTGGGGGTGTTTGTATCCCTTTCGTTTAGTTTTTTGCATGGAGGTCAGCCTTTGTTTCAAAATAATTCCCCCCCTTAATGCAATGGTTCTTCCATTTGTTTAAAAAAAAGAAAAAAATCATCATCCCCCCACTCAGCCACACAAAAAAAAACTTTATTTTTGACAAAAAAAAAATTTTAAATTTAAAAAAACAAAACAGTAGAAGTCCACGTAGCCGGCTCACGAGGGGACCATAGAGGAATTCTCCAGCAATCGATTACCGGTACGTGTCGTTCCAAATCTGGAGCCTGGCTATTTTGAGCACTAATAAGCCTCCGCTGCATTCATCATCAATAGAATACTAGYATTGATCAGACTGGTGGTTCTCTTTCATGTTCCCTTATTAATTATTACGAAATATTTGGTCACATACATTGACGATAGAATGATTGCATTCGATGTCAGGATGCCGCATGCAGACACTGCCAAGTTCGCCATCTAGCGGAGGCAGTTAACGCAGGACTAATTAAAAGACGTCGACGTTGCCTCATCCCAGATTCCCAGACTGAAAAAAGTTGACGATTACGTTAGCTATCGTCGATAGTGTCAGAACAACCTCCTCACCAGAAATTGTACATTATCAATAAGTGAATAATTTTCGGTCATATCCGAAACCAGAAACCCGGACTGTTCTTCTCCACGTCGCCTGCGGAAACATTCCCGTAATAGATACCACGAATGAAGAATCCTACAAAGGTTTAATTTAATACTACGTGATTGCATTGCCCTTGAAGTTGATATATATACACCATATCGATTRTWAAATTGTTCTTKTCCTTTTCCTGATTTGGACTCGCATTGAAATTTATTTCAACGACGATCGAAAAGACGAAGACCGGTCTTGAATTGGATCCCAACAACGTGCAACGCACCAACCGGTCAGAAGGCACGGAGCGTATGAGAGAGATCAAGAGAGAGAGAGGACGAAAGACGTCCCTAGTAAATGGTAAGTAAGGTTTCGGTGTCATCGTTTGCTCAATAACTACGAAGTGCTCTTGCCATGTACGCGCGTACTCCGTACAATTTAAAAAAAATCTCCAGCTAGTCGAACTTTTCCACAATCGTCTGCTCGTCGTCTGTACCAATGCGGTCCACATTGCAGTTACTCACTCGTCCTTGTGCATATACGGTCACCAGGTAGTTACTGAAACGATTGTTCATCGTCACTCGTCCTTGAACTTGCGTCTTCACGAGGTACCTTAGTTACTGAAACGATGGCTAGCTCGTCGTCACCTCCGTCGATCGATCGATCGATCGACCGGCCAGTCTCAATGTTTCGGTATGCGTGCTTCGTACAGGAAAATTTAGTTATCATTTTCCGGCATCTTGTGGAACGCATGCGCATTTCCTCAACATGTACATGACCTTTGTTTTCTAATTGTTTTGGCAGAAATGGAACGAAATTTTCGTTTCCAAGGAAAGAGTACATTTSAATAAGCTAAAAAGCAGGACTCTTGTACCCTAAGGCTGGCCATGGCCCTTAATTTCAAGGTACGATCGATGGAAACTCGATCGGGCGCTAGCTGTCGTCTGCTYGTGAAATTGTGAGTACCAGCCAACATCGCAACCCAGTTTGAAAGCTGCTTGCTCCCTCGCGCTCTTCTTTCAATTCTCGACTGGCAAATTGCTATTCCTAAGCGAACGTCACACACAGTTTCAGAAACACTTTTTCCCCTGGCTGGAGTACTCTCACGTTGATCAGAACATCCCGATTATCACGATCAGAAGCCACCAAGCTCAATAACCTGCCCCGGGGAGTCGAGTTTGATTGCCGAATATATCGTATTTTATATTTTTATATAGATCTTCGCATTCTCTAAATGGTCACCTTATCATSACTTTCAGAGAAAAAAAGAACAAATAATCATCTACACCTTCCTCCACTACAGTACCGTAGCCTCAATTTAACCCTAMTCTCAGAGAACCTGCTGCCACCCAAGCGAACACTACCTCCCTCAGAACATGCGCACCACTGTAAGTCGTTGAAGTCTTGAAGAACGAGCTGGCCTTGCCTGCAGCAACAAACGTGAGGAAACATCGCCCTACTGCGAAGGAAATTGCTCTAACATGCTTAACAAATAGCRGAAGCCATACATAATWATATTCATTGTGGAACTYGCATCCAATCGATCCCCTTSAAGAACCCAAACACCTCTCTCAAAGCAATAATAGAACTGTACTGTACTATACTATACAGGGGTCTACCAGTGCTCATTCACAAACATCGTCAAAATAGTCACTCATCTCAAAAAAAAAATAGACGGTTCCAATCTCTTCAAGTTCAACTTATTTGCAGTATTAGCTATCTAGACTACAACAAATGTCGAGTATGTTGAATTRTTCTAAGAATCCAGAATAGTCTAACTCACGAAAACCTGCATGACTACCAATAATTCACTTCGAAGCCTGGCCTTCAAAATTGACCACTCAGAAAATTGCACAAGATTCCACCTAAGTAATTAAAAACGCCATGACTGCAGACTATGATACCTAATAGGAAAGTGCACACGGAATCTTTCGGTGACCATATCAATCAATTTAACTCCTGGCCTAAGCAGTTCATCGTCTCAAAACGTAATTCCTTTGAAATACAAATAACATAAAAACTCAATCCTACCAATTCCTGGACGAGAAACAGTCAGAGAGAGTTCCTTCCCATTCCATGCCTGCTGTAAGTTTTTGATCATGCATTCCTGAACTGTTTTTTTTTTTTTTTTCAAACATACGACCTTCAAAGGTCGTGGCTAGGACTGACACGACACATCCATGGCAACTGAGTTTGAGTCGGAATTACATGCCATAGGCTTTCCCCATTAGGACACAAGAGGAGGAACACGAACAACCCCCATGCGAGCAATGTTAGCACGGGAAATTGAACCGACAACCTCGTGGTTGTACTTAGTGGTTCCTATCACTTGTGCCATCACTTGGGGTAGTTTAGGGTCATTTCAGTTCAAATGAACTGTGTTTTCATTTGATATATTGAAGTAGGTTTAAGTTGAACAAGAAGTGAGAACTGAGAAACCCAAACCAATACGGCCATATTGGGGAATGCAATTCAAGAAGCTTGCTAAGCTCGAGAACACTAATTGTAGTACTGGATTTATGGGGAATTTTGTTAAAATGGCAGACATTATGTAACTTTGGCACTATTCACCATTATATTGCGCGGTCTGAAATCTATAGTTCTCCTACATATTTTAGACTATGTGGTTTGAAATCTATACTTGTCCTAGATGTTTTACACTGCATGGAGTTTACCAATGGCATATTGAAAATTTCCATTTTAACAAAATTCTTCAAAAAGGTCATATTCGTTATATTGAGACTTTTCGCAGATTTTGAGACGGAATGCTAATTATTGAGAAATTCATTTAAAAAAATAGTAATTGAAATAAATAAATAAATAATACTCAAATAATGATCCTATGATGAAATTCTAAAAGTTGGTGTTCTTACCTATTTATAAAAAAAATACTAGTCAAGAGATAAAGCGGTTTATCATCGAGTCGAAGATAATAATGAGACTACGAAAAGTCTCAATATAACGAATATGGCCTTAAATTCACAACAAAAAAACGGGGGTGAATGACTTGTCTACAATGACTGTAGTAGTCATTTTTTTATCCACGATGACTACAAAACCATCAACTTATAGTTATTTTTTACTTTGAGTCACTGTGGACAAGTCATTTGAACCCCTTTCTTGGAGTGATTTCATAATGGTAGACAACATGAATTCACGAGTGACCATTTTTGCAAATTCAGTAACATAGAATGTTTAACCTTTGTAGGACGACAAGGACGTTTCGGGCTCTTTGGATGACAGAAATCAACTGCAGAGGATGCAAAAAAGGTGTTTTTCATCCGTTTTTTGGATGTACGTGAAAGTAGAGATGTGCTTTGACTTGGAAAGCATGAAATAGGGTCATTGAATGTATTTTCATTTCTAGGTGCTGCAAATTGTAACACAAAGCTACGGAAATTTATGTCCACTCTAATAGGTCCTCTTATGCCCATCATCAAATTTTTAGGTACTGCAGCAAATTTTTAGGTGTTGCTATCATTTTTAAGTGTTGTATGGTTTAACTTCCCACCGTCTAACACTCAGCAATCCACATTCCACAACCCACCTTTTATCCCACGGTGATAGGTCTGTCCTTTAAGGGTTAAGGATGCTAGGTGTGTGACAATTACCAGCAAGTTACGTTATAATGTGATTTACAAAAGGACTAGATCAGTGGTGACTTTACACTGGATCTAGATGTTATGCTCAAGCAAGGTGAAACCGACAACTTGAAGGCACAACACCAATGTTGAAAAAATATGGACAATTGGTCAACTTCAACATTGACTACTTCAGTTTCAGCAACAATGCCATGTATGTAGACATCCCTGGCACTCAACATTGAAAATCATCATTGCAGAAGTATTATTATTTAGTCTCACATCACACTCAATGACATCAATGTGAAAGCAATTCAACAGCCAGTGCTGAACAAAACAAATCTTCAGTAGTGCATTCAATGACTTGGTTTAAAATTTCCTATTTGCCCGGCAGTTGAAACTTTTCTTTTTTCTTTTTTTTCTTTTTTCTAGCTATCATTTTCAAGCACGGGATGCTTGTTAACCATTGAAGGACGGACCGGTGGCCGTGGAAATCATGCATTTTTGATACCGTGTGACATCATCTACTTTGAAAAGCCAAATCTATTCATTGGAAGTCAAAGTACTAGAAAAGATCTCCCCTTTCCACTCCTAATACCGGGGATGATAAGCTACAATTCTCTCCTACAAGGAAAGATTCTTTGCCATTCATCGGACACAAAACGTCCTCGGCGTCGTTTAAGGGTTAATAAAATGAAAAATCAATGCTAGATATGTTTTTGGCAGAATTGCATTGTAGCTATAAGAGCTTAGGATTTTTAATATCCTAAGAGAGCAAAATTGGTCTTACACAGTCACGATAACTAAATGAGAGTTACAACCCAATATTAGCCTTGTCATATAAAGAAAAAGCCTAAATGTTTTTAGTCCATATTCTTTCACAGTTGTTGAAGGCTCTTAGTTGGATTTCTTAAAATCTGGAATTTATATATGATGCCTTATTGCAAACAAACTTTTTTTTTTTTTTTGACACAAATGAAACGGAATTTCATTGCAAAGAGAGAAGAAAAAAATAAGACTGCCAGCCACATGTGGATAGGCAGGACGACAAAGACACAGGACACAACAACAAACAGACCGGGGACAAGACGCAACTATGAGCACCAAGGCACAGCACACCGGGAGGCTACACCTCGCAAGGCCGGCGGAGCAGGTCAAAGCAAAGTTGCCACCCCAGGGCAGAAGTTCAGGGGGATTGGAAGGCGAATTCGTTGACAAACAAACTTGTTTAGAAGTATCACTACAGGCGGTTAATCTCTTTATTAACCTCTTTACATAGATCAATAAAACTCACTACTTGATTATGTATGAGGGTTGGTTAATGCTCAAATGAGCGGTTTTATTATGAGATGTACCTGGCATGGCAAACACACAGACTGATTTGTTGTAGTAAGTAAGTGAACAAGTTAACTAGTAGCTTAATTCACTAATTGGCAACTTCACCTAATTACCTGGCTGATGTGATTTATGAAGATCTGTCTGCTCAGAGAGTACTACCACCAAAGCAGGTGATCTTTCCATTATAGGCATACATACATATGTAATATGGTGGCTGCCTTAACATGCCATATTAAATATGCTCTCTTTACACAATTAAACGGTCACACTAGACAAAATTGCTTAGAATGCAAGCCATACATGGCACTTGACAAAGTTCATGGTACTGACTAGGAGCTTTATCTAGTTGAATAAGTTACTTTGAACTGGGAAAGAGAACTACCTTCTATGCTTTGATACTCTCAGACTTGGGATGATTGAGTTGAAATTTTTTACCAACCATTGAGGAGAGGAGTATAGTGCTGCTTGCTTTGCTTTCATGCTGTGATACTTGGAGTTATTGTTTCTACCATATAGTGAAGGCTGCTCTAACTTATAAACAGTGACCATGGCTGCTACACAAACCAATGCTACTCAGGTTCTTTTGACTTATTGAGAGTTGTTGCTGTTTTTTGCTTTGTTTGTTATATGATTTTTCTCCTTGTAAAAGCAATAGCACGCGTTTGAGGGCTTAAAACACTTGATGCATCTTCACTAACCTTACTTTTTGTGTGGTTTTTGGGACGGGCACAAGTGAGACCCCAAACTTCTTGGAGGAATTTTGGACTCAAGACAAATGCAAGAATCACATATTCTATCATTTTTCTTACTTATGTGTTAGAATATGTCCAATTTGTAATGATTGGAAAACTCTAAGACATACTTTACTCATCTTTGTTGATACTTGTCTATTCTATGTCTACACTTGTCTATTTTTTTACCTATCTTAGCTAGGACAAAATGATTTTTAGACATGTAATGCATTACTACATGTTCTACTTGTAGGACTATGATTTGTTACAATGATATTACTTATTTTCATTCTTGATATGGCAAAAACATTAATGAGATAGGATTAGTCACTTGATGTAACTTATCTCTACTACAATCATTTTCTTAGACTATACAATATGTTTGAAATAGGATAAGACAAGATATGCGTTGGAGTATCAATTAGCTCCTACTGAAATGAGTTCTTGTCTGGAAAAAGTTAGATAAGTGCCCAAATCTTGGGATGTACCAAAAAAAGTGATTTTTTGAAACAAATGAAACGAGATTTCATTGCAAGAATAGAGTACAAAGCCCCAGCCAGAAGTGGTTTGGGGAGCAAGACTGGACGACGATACAACCACGACAGTTGAAATTTGATCTTGACATATGGTAGGTTCATGATTTCTCCTAGTAAGGTAGATTGCTCTTAAAGCCACCATTTAAGAGCTGATTGCCTTTTCAGGCAAGAACTCCTTGAAACAATTTTCAGTAAATAAATGTAGGAAGAAAATAGGAATTGGCATCTAACCCAAGTCGTTTCATATTTTTCGGATCTTCAAAGAATTAGTTACAAATTTTTGAAGTTGTAATGCAGTAGTCACTAAAAGCGACCAGCTTCTGAAATGCACATTGCTCGTACACTAAAGAAAGAAAAATGTACCCCCGTATCATGAACGCTTTCAGAGCATGGGCGATTGGGCGCTTCAAGAGCAGACTACCTTATGAAAAATTCACTGACCACTTTTTTTCAACTTCAAATTTGCCATGTTACAATCCTCCTCTTCCAAAGACATGTTGGTTTTGAAATTAAAATTTGAGTTTCATTTCAAGCAAATATGGAAGACCGAGCAAGGATACACCTTCAACAACAAATGTGTTAACCTTGGATTAGAAATGACAAGTGGCTAAAATTTGACAATTTCATAAAAGTTGCATATCACCTTTTATTTTTGTACACCAATTGATTGCTAATTCTACCAATTTCTTGTTTGGTTTTAAGTCCTTCATTTTCACACTCCAATTGGTTATTTTTATGAAGGCACCAGCTAACAATGAATTGACCCCTAATCTTCCCTAACATTGACATGGTATAAAACACAAAATAAACATGTTGTACTTTTTAGAATTTTGTAGATGGATGTTAGGATATCGAGCATTAGGATTGTGCCAAATTAATGAATGAGTGCTCCTACATGTTCTTCCAAGTGTTGGGCGTCATAACTTAGGAATTGCTTGGATCACTTGAATTGACTTTCCCATTCCAAGTATTGGTATGTTAATCACTAAGATGCCATGAGCTATGAAAATCTTCTAGCATGAACTTATTATACTAAATTTCTTTAATCCTCTCTTATCAATAGGCCATTTAGACTGAGTTATTTTCACATTGAGAAACTTTAATTATAAGCCTACTAGTAGAAAACCAGAAATAAATAATGTCCACCTCAACATTGTTTTTGTTGAAACCAACCCATTACATGAGATTTGAGAGCTTTAGAAGATCATGAGTTATCTTCAGTTTTTAGGTTGTGGGAACTGGCCACATCAATAGTCTAACATGGTCGGAAGACTAGTAGACTACCATGTCAAATAAGATTAATTAATTAAATTTTTAATTTATTTTTTAAATAATTTTTGAAGAAAATACTTTTTTTCTAAATCATTATGTAGTTTATGAATTTTTTTTTTCAAGTTTTGAATTTCTTTTTTTGAATTAAAAAATTTCGACAATAGTGACTACTTTGCAATTTGTGGACAACAAGAGGAACAACCTTGAAACAGCCCTCTCTTGCCTTCAAATCTCATGTAATGTATCTAATTTGGAGTTTCAAATGTTTTAATTTGGAAGTGTCTTCGTTGAGACCACTAGTTTGCCGACAAATGTCATCCTATGTGCTTAAAGAGGTATGCAATTAGAGCCTAGAATAGCTCTTGCATGTGGAGAAGCTGAGAAGCTAGTAAATTCATAACTAAAGTTATACACACCTAAACCCACCCACTTTTTCAGCCTCTAATAGCTTGGTGGTCAAAATGATAAAATTTTGATGTGAAATTGTTAGTCTCCTTGAGAAACCCCTACCAAAGTTGTTTTGCATTTTGGTGACATTCACAGAAATATGAATTTTCAAAGTTGAGTGCATATGATATCTACTCATGTCACTAAACTCCCTCAAACTCCCACCTTTGAAATACAAAGTGCTTCAACTCCCATTGCTTAGTCTTACGCACATATATGTGATAATTTTGGGACATCAATGAAACCTTTTCCATAAAAAAAATGAGGTGCACTTTCAAAAATATACTACCTTATGGAGTCTAGCTCTTTCACAAGACTAAAATATCTTCTATACGAGTACAAAGGGAATGGGAATGGAGAAAACTACGATAAATGATTAGCATTACTATCCTCTCAAGGATGAAGGATTGATGATGAAATACGATAAATGATTAATCATATTGGGGAAAATATAATATGAATAGAAAACATATTTATGTCATTAGCTTAAGTGAAGATTGCAAGTGTTGGTTTAAGAAAAAGAAATATCTAAACACATAATATATATTCCCTTGAATTGAATTCTTTGGAACTACAAAAAACCAAAGTGATCTCACGTTGGGCCTTCTTGACTTGAAAGGGATAATGGTGCTTTAGCGTAAGAAATGGTCATGAACTTTGATATTGAAACTCTTAATTAAACATCTAATTAGGTGATTGCAAGAAATATTTTTTTATTAGTTGTCCACATCCTTCAAATAGCATAATTGGTGATAGGTATTTTTTTGGCCACAAATTTTGTGTAATATTCTCAATTCAAGATTAGACTCAAGATTCAAAGATTAGATACAAATGATTATTCTACATATTCAATAAAAAATTTAGGTTTTCCAGAATATTATTCCTATCTACATGATTAATCTTGAACAAGATGTTTAATTATACAATTTTGGAGGTTAGTTTTATTATTCTTTACAAACTTGAATTCAATTATAAAAATTAAATGAGTGCATAGCAAAGTTGAGGTGCATTTCAATTAACGCACCCCCCTCCATTCAGTCAAAAGACTCCATTTAATTTTTTCTAAATTGTAAATGAATTTTTTTTTGTCCATCCACTACCCCCTCCTCCTATTTGTAATTTATGAGGGAGATGGGTAGTTGCAAACAATATGGAATATGTGAATATACTTAATTCGGATGTATTCTTGTTTGTATCTGTATCCATATCTCAGACCCCTATTTGTATTCAAATCTGTAATTTTTATTTACCAAGATCAACGATTCAGCGGCAACCAGAAGAAGGGGAAAATCTGACGACTCTCATTTTTTTCGAGGGAGGATTGATTAAATTTTCAAGACTGACAGGTTCGCATCTTTTGAATGCATAGGCATAGTGAGATGAGGTAGAATCGTCTAAAACCATTCATTTTTGTTGAGATTTTCATGTGTGTAGAAAAAGTAAGTCAAAGTTACAATTAGAGATTTGGGTGATTCTAAGTAAAACTTCACGTTTTTGGCTCAAAAAAGCAATTTATGGGCATAAGATTGGCAGGACTATATAGTAATATCAATACTATGTATCAGCAATGCCCTTGGAGATCTAAACCATTGATTTAGGGTGCTTATAGATTTAAATCGTCAATTTAGTACTATGCAATGCTATAGACTACTACAAAGTACTATGAAAACCGTTGGAGTAGAAAATAGCCAAAAAGGGGTTGTGAACCTTATTGTCTTTAGTAATACAAAAAGAATTGAAAAAAATTCATTAAAAAATTCATTTTACTAGAGAAGATTGCACTGACATTGCACCAAAGAATTTATGTAGGATTTTTTTTCTTCTTTGTAGCCTTCATGCAAAGGAAGGTCACTTTGACTCCATGTGTGCAACCAACATATTGCTATTTTCATAAAAACTCATCGTCAATACTTGTAATGTTAGAAGACCTCCAATATGTTCAATTTTTGTCTTCAAACTCAAATTTTGGGGTCAAAATAGGACTACCCCTTCCCTCCTAGCTTCATTCCTAATTTTAAGCCAAACAAACAAACAATGCAAAATTTATGAGAAAAAACCACCCGTTTGAGGGCAAGGGGACAAAAAATAAGATAAGTGTTTCTTGCAATCTCTCATTTTACAAATTAAATTTTAAATATTTACTTCAAAAACAAATTTAATTATAGTTATTGAAAATAAAAATTCCAGTTTTGAAGACACCTTACTCTTGTGAAGACAATGAAGTCCCTAAATAGTCAATAGATGACTTTCCAAATCATTGTATATTGAATAGAGGTATTAAGGGGATCCATACTAATTAATTGATATTTCACACTATATAAATATCTACCTTTTTTGTACATCAATAGTTACTGAAGCGTCCTAGCCTCTAAAGACTATACATCATGTTTCAAACATCTATAGTTTTCCACAATATTTTCCTTTAATTGTTTAGTTCCTTTAAACCYCCTTTTTAGTGTAGGTATGAAGGTTACATCTATTGGCTAAAAAATCAAGATCACTTTTGGCAAAGCACCTTTGTAATAGGTCTAATGATTCTTTTAGAGGGTTAAGTGTTTATGCTTAGAAGTACATGTGTATATCACCAAGGTAATTATGTCCCAAAAATTATTCCAGGATGAATATGTACATCTCTCATTTCTATCATATAATTTTCCGAAAGGGTCATTGCAAGAAAAGGCGTGTGATTTGCGTAGCGTTCTTTACAGTACTCATTTTTTTCTTCAGGAGTACTTTTAAATTAGAAATACAATTTTTTAAAAATAATGAAAAATATTTTTCATGTCTGAACCTTTACAAAGAAGGTGCCCTAGGAAGGAAAACTATAGAAAAATTCTCTAAGAAGGGAAACTAGAAGAGTGCAAAATTTCATGAAACTAGTTGTTGTCACTGTAATTTCACATTTTAATTTACAAAAAATAGGAAAATGCGTTTTTTTTAAAACTAAAAATTGGCCATTTGGGAAGAGTTGATGGTGATGAGATTTCACTAAAGAAATGATTTGAGAACCGTCTTCAATGTTCAAAAATAGCGCGCAATCAGAGTGTTGTTTGTACTCATGTGGAGGACATAAAATAGCATATTTTCAAATTTCCTTTGGTAGGTACATATGCTTTCCTAACATTCAAATAGACCCTGAAAGTTTCAACTCCAAATCATTAAATTTGGGGACTCGTAACGTAGTGAAAATCCCAAAACCTCAAAGTGTGACAAATTAACAAAATTAGCTTTTAAATATAAATTGATTTTTTTTAATTTCTAAAAAATAAGGGATCTGATTACCATAATGTTAGACATGTTCAATAAAAATTTCATGTTCATTGGACTTGTGCTTCAAAAGTTATACCCCAAATTAACAAGGTCACTTCAATTGTGACGGGAAATAGTACCACCCTTTCTTGCAATCACCCTAAAAGTCATTCATTGGAAACATCTACTCCTCAACGGCTTAGATTAAAATGCTATAAGACGCACCTTTCAATAGTCTTTAAAATATTAATAAAGGCTCTACTACTTCACGTTTATGTATCAAAAACGCAGTTTTTGGCCATAGGACTGGCAATACTAAGTCGCACTACTGGAACTATGTGTCAGTGGTGCGCCTATAAATGTACATTGTCGATTTCGGGCGCCTGCAGATCTACGCCGTCAATTTAGTACTATACAATACTATGCGGTACTATCGACATATTGCTATTTTCATAAAAACTCATCGTGGGTCCTTTCAATGTGAATAGACCTTCGACATGTCCAATTTGTGGCTTCTAATTCACATTTTTGGGTCAAAAATTGGACTAGAAACCCTTAGAATGGCCAAGGTAGACACCCAATGATCCAATCGGGGGCAGATTAAAAATAATAAACTAATTTTAATTTTTTTTTAAAATTACTCAATGTTTGTAACTACCACGTGTACCTTCATTTCAAGTTTCATCCTAAATGGACAAAAATTGCAAAATTTATGAGCAAAAAACCATTTATCCAAGCCTCCAAGGGCAAGGGGACAAAAAAAAGAACAATTGTTTCTTGCAATCACCCAGGTCCACAACTATCCAGTGAAAAGAGGCTGCCAATGAATCATTTTGGTATTAGTTTCCCCCCTCCCTCCCTCGTAAATAACCAAAGCTGTTGATTATTTATTTAAAAAAAATTACAACCTCCCCGCCACAACCATTGATCTTGGACACGATCTTGGATACAGATACGATACAGATACAGATATGATACAAATACAGATACGATACAAATATAGTACAAATATAGATACAAATATAGATACGAATACAAATACAGATACAAATACATGTACAAATACAGATACTGGGAAACATATCCCATATTGTTTGGAGCAGTTCTTGCTTCCTGAAAATTATGAAGAGGGGAAGGGGGGGTTCAAAAAAAATTTAATTAAGTATTTTTTGGGGGGGTTGAGGGGTTTATTATATAAAAATAAATTGGATTTTTGTTTTTTGTTATTTTGCTACTAGATATGAATAAAAACTTTTATACTTATTTTTTGAAGATGAGGTCATATACATGTCTACAAGTCATAAAATTTTCAATTTTTTTGCGGAAACTTTGGAATTAATGTAAATTTGTTAAGAAAAAATGTAAATTCATAACAAATATAAAAAATACTCTAAACTAAAAAATCTGGAGTTTTTAATGTACTTGTATATTATAGTGTATAATATTGTGGTACAAATCAAAGTTTTTGAGCCACTCTAAAATTGGAAAATCAAAAAACCATGGTTATAGGCCCAAAGTTCATATTGCTATGAAATATTAAAATTTGTAACTTTTTGAAAATTTATAGCTAAAATTCACATTAAGAGTAAATAGCAAGAAATGGCTAAAGTATTCCACAATTGGATTAAGCATTTTCTTCCTTTGAAAAGTCAATAATACCATAATGAGGGAATTTGCAATACTATACACTCAAAATGTTGTACTCAAACAACTTCAAAACTAAAAATGGATGAAAACACTTTTTTTTTATTATCATGTAGTCATCTAAACAATGTTTTGCATCCTTTAGCAAGGTTTCAAAGTTAACCCTTGAGCACTCCAACATCCATATTTTGAACAATGAACAGAGGGCTATTTTGTCCAATTGACTTCTCATTCATCCAATGTAACACTTGAATGTTGGAAAGACAACCTTATTACTTTAATGACCAATTTCATGAAATTATGATCAATGATGGTGAATTTCATTAAAGTGGCGGTATTCCATGTGCCATTTTCAACCCTGTAGTTTGAATTGCTTAAGTGAAATGTAGGACAAGTATAAATTTTGAGTCATTTACGACGTTTGGAGATGTCAAAAATCTATGAAGTATTTAGATTTCAGACCATGCGGTCTGAAAACATCTAGGACTAATATAGATTTCAGAAATCTAAGACAGTTATAGATTCCAAAAATCTATGACGACTTTAGATTTCAGACTGTGCGGTCCAAACTGTGAAAAGCGCAAAAATAAAGGAATATCGCCATTTTAGAGAAATTCGCCATAATGATATAATTTCTGCACAGAGATATAAGCAAAAATGTGTCAACATTTGAAAAAGGATCTAGGCATTTTAAGGGTTGATAACACTTGAGAACACCTGTACGTCTGTACCACTGGGAGAACGGGAGGGTGATACCGGGGAGGGTATTTTTTTTAGTATGTAACTATACCCCCCAAACTTCCTAGAATATTTAGAAAGTTTCGGGGGTATAGTTACATACTGAAAAAAAATACCCTCCCCGGTATCACCCTCCCGGTCTTCCTGTGTACTGTCCGTGGCTCCGTGATCGATTGGATTTGGGGGATGAGGTTTTTGATTCTTCTACCTCATTGGCAGTGGTGTTGGCCCACATTTCCTACAGCCGCTTTAGAGATACGTCTTTCCTGGTGTCGGTTGTCCGATTGAATTCTGTTCTTGATTGATTAAGCTTTTATATATACATATACAATTGGGACTCAGCCGGTTCAACCCATATGTAGTACAGTGACTGACCAACACTTTCTCGTGTTTTTTTCTTAACGTCTAGTCAACATGTTTTGAAAAGCATACCGAATGTTCACGGGGGACCGAACAACCATTGGTTTTCGCTATGACAAGATTCTATTCCCTTTGTCTGCAAAGCTCATTCACATGAAAAGTTTTCTTCAATGCCCACCATATCTTGAAGTACTCAAGAAAAATCCCACGTGAAGAAACTGCCATTCTTTCAACGCATCGACTGTTTCGTATAGAGTTTGCAGGAACCGCAGGTCCTTTGAAAATCTCAGTCATGTATGATGTCATTATCGATCATCAACCGCACCCATTCCATGGGGTGAACCTCCGTGGTCTCATATCTGTGGACAGTTTACGATAAAAAAAAACTACAGATTGATGAGATATGCACGGTCTAAGGGACTCTGGAGGGCGAGTTAAGAAAAAGCGAGAGCTACAAGTGTCGTGATGCCAACAACCACGTACCAAGCAGAAATCTCTAAAAATTGTGAATGCTTTCTCCAATGTCATTTGATCAAATCGAATTATGTACAATTTCTCGATCAGCTGTGGAGTCCTACACATTACCTGAGTTAGCGACCAAGTCATTGRGCGCGACGGTCTTGGACATGGCCCTGGTCCGCAATTTCACCTAAACTCTCCTGTTGATCTAGCGCGGCTTGATGGAAGCCAGCCATCGCCTGACTCATCAGCTGTTGCATCTTCAATACATTCTGCACATTCGGATTCAGCGGACTCCCAGGTCTCGTAGCTGCACGTCTCGAAAGGAGGTTACTAGTCGCGGCCTCAGGCWYTTTGGGCAATTTCGGTCGCTCRAACGCCTCTGATTCCAWGCCCTCACCAAAGTTGGCCAGCAAGCCGTTAAAATCTGGAATAGATGAAACCAGAGGATCCAGAAAAGGATTCATAAAAGGATTCATCTTCGGCAGTGCACCTCCGAAGCCCTGCTGCGCATTGTAACTCATGAACTGCTGGACTTTGGACTGCAGCTCCCACTGCAATCGCACGATCTGGTACGCCATCATGAGACCCACGTTGTCATTCAGAGACGGATCCATGGGGGGCATGGCCGCTGGCCGGTTCATGAAGGAAGGCCACCCGGAGAAAAACTGGCTCATGTTGGGCAGGGCACCCAGGTTGCTCGGGGGGAGAGGGGGGGACGTCGTGCTCATAGCAGCTTGCTGTTGCCTGTGGTTGAGCTGGTTCAAGGCGTCGGACAGACTTTCGGCAGGCTCGTAAGCGGCGTAATTCCCCGAGGGCGTCCGTTTCGGTTGCGTCACTTTGGGGTGCGTGTGGGTGCCTTCGTAGCTCGTGACCACCAGGCCTGAATCCTCCGTCGACCTCTCCACTCGCTTTCGCACAGGGCAATTGGGCGTTGTGCAGCGGTAGTAGTTTCTGCACATCATCCGTTCGGTACAGTACACGTTAAATGGAGAATCCATAGCTCGAAAGCCATACTCTTAGGTATGATAGGTCTATGTAGAACGTCAATTTCGTCAAATTGGAGATATTCTATACCAAAATATAGGCATTCCTTAATTTGTAGCCTGAAAATTAGACCTTTGTGAAGATATATTTGGTTGGTGAAATGTCGCCAATTGACACAACGAAAATGACGTTAAATCAAAGGCTCTAAATAATCCAGGGTTCGCRGATTCGATCAGTGTACATACCAAGTATGATTAGTGACCTAAAATTGACTTGTTGGCGCTGCAACAGTGCGATCACATGTGTTTTCTTTAGTCCACATCTTAGACCTTGCATCCGATGCTGATTAAGAAAAAATGGTGKACAGAGTGCAKACAATGTCATRTCCTAAAGCATTAATCGTGAATCTGAGTAGCGAGGAACGACTATAAAACCTTCTGGAGCATCCTACTAGATACAATGGTCAAATTTCAAGAGGCATAATGCCACTTTTCCAGACGTCCGTGTGTAATTTCACATCTATGATGAGTCCAAGATGAAAACCAGGCCATGTTTAAATGTTAGCCATGAATGTCAAACCCGGGATGTCATATCCTGTAATACAATCTAGGCAGTGTTCATGAATGAATAACTGATGGTTTAGGAAAAGGCCATTTAATTTACACTAAGAAGTATCTTTTTGGTGAGACTCTTCATTTTCGAAGTAGACAGTTGCTAGTTTCTAATGAATCTCCTAGCTAGTTGCTAGTACTAGCTAGGAGAGCTAGTTACATGGCTAGTTCTTGACAAACATACAAGTCAGAGTAGCTGTGCACAGGCAATACCTTGGGTGCGGGCTGTTCTTCACAGGCTTCTGRCCATACTTCCGCCATTTGTAACCGTCGTCCATGATGTCAACCTCAGTTCTGGTTTTGATGGAGTAACGGGGCTCTCGCAACCTCTTCGGACCCTTCAACTTCTGCTGCTTGACCCTGCCAGTCGGATCCCAGCACAATTGCATAAAAATCAGAACCCGTCTAATTTGAGAACATGTAGTCGACGTGGAAGCCAATCCATAAAGCTAGTCACATTCGATTCTATGCACTGCTAAAGTTAGTTTCTGTGGTCAAGTAAAAAAGTCGAAACCAAAAGAAGAGTCTAGCTACTCACGACTTGTGGGCATGGTTTTCCACTTCCATATCCTCCCCTTCACTCCCATCGTTCGCCTCTTCTTCTCGTTCGACGGACTTCCGCTTGCGCCCCTTGCCAGCATCCACCCCCGAGCCCGTGGATTCACTGGTCCCCACCTTGCCGAGCTCGTTGCTGCTAGTTGGCTCACTGTCGCCGCTCACGGACGTCGACACGCACTCGGAATGGCTGACTCTTGGCAAGTCCAAACTTTGCATCTGCTTCAACTGGTCGCCAGCTCCCACTGCTGGAGCGTTCACGCCAGCCGGAGCCTCCGAATTGTTCACCCTGGGACTCCAGGTTTGCAGAAACTTCAGTTGATCCCCCGTAAACAGGGGCGAGGGACAAATCATCCCCAGGTCGGAAAACCCACCCATCTCCCCACGAGGAGACATCCACCCCTTCGGAGAAAACAAATTCAAATCGAAGTACTGCGCGTCATGCATGTACTGCGCCCACGCCAACTGATCTTTCGGCGAATCTTGAGCTCCCGCTTCTTCCCCCGAATTGCTCATCCTCTCACTGGAATCCATCGCCGCCTTCCTGTCTGGCGCCCGGGCCATTGAAAGAGACTGGAGTACTCGACTTTGGCTGTCAGCTTGCTTCAATCAGAACTTCGTCTCGATATATCAATTTCGTACACACTAACGATCGAACAAACTTCTTACCCTAGAAACAACCTGCCATACTATCACTACCTTGCTGCTTAGAGGGAGTCTCAAGCCAACTTTGAGATGGTTGCGAGAGTGACTGATTGCAGTGTCTGATCACAGTACTATACTAGAAAACCCCGCAGACGGAGGCGAATCGAAGCAGGCCCGCCCAGACTCTAGGGGCGCGCACTGCACCCCACCTAAGTGGCCCGCAGCCTAGCTAGATTCGTCAAGCGAAACTCCACGTTTCCACTTCCTTTCACCCCTCCTTTTCTTTTGCCTTGTGTATTTTTTTTCTTATTAAAACAAGAGGGACAGAGTGCCCCTACCGGCACGGCACGGCGTTAACTGAGAGAACTAGGAAGTAACATYACCGCCTGCCAGTGTTCCAGTTCAGTTAACTTATTACGGTACCCCGACTGCGAATTGGACCTGCCTCTTTCTGCCCAGCTTCCCTGGCCCACAGAAGTCTTCTCACGCGCTCGGAACGACGACAGGGAGCCGCGGTTCCCGAGCTTGGCGGTGACGGACGAGGAGATCCGGAGATGGGCGCTCATCACGCCGCACACGCGAAATCGCATTGTTCCCCCATTTGCTTCAAAAWATAAATAAAATCAATCCGCACTGTGCCACTGGCTTTCAATAAGTCCTCCCTCTGTGTGTGTATATATGGCGAATTTCATCACAATGGGGAATTTCCTTTATTTTGACACTTTTTACAGTTCAGATTGCGCTGTATGCAATGTAAACCTGTCATAGATTTTTGGAATCTACATCGACCCTAGATGTTTCAGACCGCGTGATTTGAAATCTGAATATGTCATAGATTTTTCACATCTACAAATGCCCTAAATGTCTGAAAATTTGTACCTATCCTAGGTGTCACTTTCACGATTGAAATTGAAAATGGCAAATGGATTACCGAAATTTTAATGAAATTTGTCATATATTTAGTAAACCAATATGTAACTATTGTTGAAGAAACGGTTCTAGAACAACTTGTGTATTAAAAAAAAATTGATCCTTCATGACTTTTGCAAAGTCATGTTGTAATATCCAAATGTCACATTCTTTGGTGAGTTGGAACCTCCTTGCATTTGCCAACAAGAAAATATAAAAATTTGATCAATCTAATAATAAAAAGTGGCATTTGGGGGTGTCCCTATCCTACATCCCTAATGCATGAGAGACAGCCTACATAAACAATTGTGTGATCAAGCAATGGTATTCCTCCATGTTGGGAAGGCATTATGCTTTGCTAGATAGCTGGGAGGGACTAATGAGTTAATTCAAGGACTGGAGTTGGTTGAGGAGCCATATAAGACAATTTTGTTCATGGTTAGAGTTCCCTTTTCAAGGAGATAGATGTGCAAAAGAGACTCTCCTGCCTCATTTGGTAAACAATGTCATGGGGCCCAACTGTGCTCTGTCTATCTTGGGGTTGTACTTGCTGTGCTTTCATTACTGAAACTGCATTTGATCTATTTGTTGGAATGGTTGGTTACCATATCTGAGTTTGAGATCTGGTGCTAGCCAGGCTTGAAAATGCACGCGTGTGACATGCACTTTCTTTTCTGGATTTCTTGGTCTTGGTCCTGCCCCCACACCYAGACTATTTCAGTTCATAATTTTCTGGCAGAATAATGCAGAGAATTGCTTTTCTTCTTCTGGAGAAACAGTCGGCTTTCCATATTTGTTTACAATTTCATGGGGAGCATACAGAGAAACATTTCATGTCAAACGTAACTGACATTGTTTGCGCATGAGGCAGGCGTTCTTTTTGCATCCTTGAATTAACTTGAAAGTTTCTCCCACACATCTAAAGAGGCATATTAGTATATTACCTTCCTAGCTTGGTTAAAGTATGATCATTGGCTTTGGCCGTTTGTTCAAAAAAAATAAAAAATAAAAAATAGTATGATCATCAAGGTGCGTCAGAAATGACATGCCAAAGTGGWTGCTAGCCCTAGAGGACTGGGATGGATTGGCCACCTTGCTCAGCCACTCCAAGTCATTATAAGGGTGCAAGTAAAATAAAAAGCCCCCTATTTTGGGTCCTCTAGAGTTGCAAGTGGAGTTGAAGTTTACCCCTACAACCAAATGAACTTTGTGACTCCAAGCAAAGTCATCGTTGATTCAAGAGCCATGTGGTGGTGTCTTGCTCATGTTTTCCTCTAGTGAATTGTTACTTGCTACTATATGGATTTCCTTTGGCATATTCAAACAAAGACTAAAGACGGATTCTCTTCAATCCACTATTGTGTATCACCAAAGAGGCCATCAATTGGTGAGTGGCCAATCCTTTTTTAAGATGTTGCTATGTTGGGAGAGCGATTATGGGGTGTGGATTCCGCCGAGGGCCCACCACTAAGATTCCTAGCTAGGAGGTGTTGCAACCAAGCCTAGTGGCCATGCTCTTATACAATGTTATGAAGGTGATAATCTATAGTCCACCTTCACTATTTTATGGAAAGGACTGCAAGTGGAAGAGGGACTTGACAAGGAGTTTGGATTTTCTTTGTTCTTTCTAAGCTTTCATAACTTCTCCTATTATTTCCGGTTTGTACTTTTAATTTGAAGGGGGCGCATGCACCCCCGTCATGCCTTCCCGCTTCAAAAGGAAGGGGGACTTGCACTGCAATAAGAGTTAAAGCTTACATTTGCTAAGGTGGGGTGCATAACATTTGGTAGTCTTCAACCAACCTGCCTTTTCTTTTCTTCACCAGGGTGAACATTTGCAAGAAAGACTAGTACTATTTTGCGTCACAATTGGAATTACCGAGTTTCCATCCACTATAACTTTTGAAGTATGAGCCCAATTAACTTGAAATTTTTATTGGAGGCGTCTTGCTTGATAGCAATCAGATTCCTCATTTCTTAGAAATTTTAAAAAATCATTTTATATTTAAATTTAAATTAAGCTGATTTGTCACGTTTTGGAGTTTAGAGGTTTTTAGTACTGGGGAGTACCCAAAATTAATGATCTAAAGTTGAAACTTTTGTGGTCTATTCCCACAATAGGTGGTCATGCATCCATCGAAGGAAATCTAAAAAAACATTATTTTATGTCCTCTAATGCGTGCTAACAGGGCTCTCTTGTGGGCGCACTTTTGAACATTCAAGATGGTTTTAAGATCATTGTTTTGGTGAAATCTCTTTATCATAAAGTTCTCCCAAATTGTCAGTTTTTAGTTTTTTTTTAAATCACATTTCCTATTTTCTACAAATTAAAACATCAAAACACCTATTTTCATGAAATTTTGCATTTTTCTAGTTTTCCTACTTGGAGAATTTTCCTACTATTTTCCTTCATAGGGTACCTTCTTTGTAAAGGTGTGTACATCAAATATATTTTTTACATTTTTTAAAAATTGTTTTTCTAATTTTACAGTACTCCCAAAAAGAACATGATTACTGTGCCAAACGCTACAAACCTGGGGGGAGGGTCTTTCTTGCAATTACCCACCATCATCCATTCAAATCTCGAGGACCAGATTTGAATGCATGGTAACCTGGCACCACTAAAAACATACCATGTTTTAGAAAATGTTGATGGAGCCACTTGTCAACTACTTTTTGGTGCCGAAGAACTACTTGCAAAACAAACTAAATTACTAATGGCCCTCCATTAGTGTGCATTAGTTTCAACCGAGTTCCTTTCTTGCTGACGTT
The DNA here is from genome assembly GCA_006891605.1 of Pleurozium schreberi. Classification (NCBI taxonomy): domain Eukaryota; kingdom Viridiplantae; phylum Streptophyta; class Bryopsida; order Hypnales; family Hylocomiaceae; genus Pleurozium; species Pleurozium schreberi. The sequence continues at coordinate 7,619 of VACF01000756.1, read as the reverse complement.
TTAACAAATTTGACATGTGGTCTCATGGGTACTGATATGGTGTGGCATATTCCACACCATTTCGTGGGGGGAAGGTAGTTAGTAGTGCTGCTACTGAATGTTATGTGAGATGGAACTGTGGAAGTAACTTAGGTGGAATGCAAGGTTTCCTGAAAACAACTTCTTGTGGAGTTTTCAACAATATTGTATGAATCTGGCAATTATGGTCTATTCTGTTCTGCACACAATAGAATATGGTAACTAACTATGGTACCAGAGCACGAAACGTCCATTCGGTTTACTTAGCATTTCTAAAATATTTTTGAACTTATAAAAATTCAGTTAATTCTCTTGCAAAGTTGCAATGTACTATTGTAGGCCCACACTGTATGAAAGCAATTATAATCAATTACAATGCTTCTTAGTTCTTACAATTAATCCCTAAAGGTCTTTGACTATGTTTTCACCAAAAGCGCTCCAAAACTGTCATTTCTAGTGCAAGTACCAAATTTTAGAAAAAAAACATTTCTGGACAAACGTAACCACAGGATCTTGTATCAAAATACTTTGGGAAGATGTGGAAAAAATTCAGATTTTTTCACCATGTGGATTGCAATTTAAATTTGTACAATTACAATCCAAAAAAATTGATACAATTGATCAAAATGTTGTTCTTTTGTTCAGCTTGGAGCAAATTTTTACTAGACCTGAAAACAGGCCTTGGGCATTTAGGGAATTAGGGGTTAAGGCAAGTTTGCTACGTGCTTGAGAAATTCAGATCATTTGAAAATGGAAAACATGTAATAAAAAAAATAGTTAAGAAAAAGAAGTAGAAAATGATTCAAAATACTAAATTGTCAAGAATTTTGTTATGGAATTGAAAAATGCCAAACCCAATGGTTTTATGTTGACAAGTTGTATTAAATAATCTACATCCTATGATTTTATTAATTACAAAAATATTGAAAATTGAGTTTAATAAAGAACTTCAAAGTATATTTTAATCCATAACTACTGGCAAACTAGAATTCCTCATAATTTTCATCTCATTAATCAAAATGGAATGATTCAAAACTTTCCACATACTTCAAAGGGAGATTGGAAGGGTGATACAAGGGGAGGGGGGGATATTATATTTCAGTGTGTAATTACACCCCTCCAACTTTTTGTTTTAAGAAAGTTTGGGGGTATAATTACACCCTCTAATATTATACCCCCTAGTAGCATCCCCGGTCTCCTTGTAAATATAAATCTAAAAAAACAATTAGAAAAATTTATTTCTTCAAAAAGGGATTAATTCTCATCTATCCGGATTGTCCGGCTGGTGAAAAAACTACAATTGTATAATATCTTTTGAACCATGTGGTTAAAAGTTGTGGAAATTGTTGGCCTCAAAGATATTCCTTGTCCCCATTACAAGTGAAAATTTTAAAGAAAAAGAGTAAAAACTTCATTTGCAGTGGGGTGATTGCAAAAAGCACTTGTCCTATTCTTGGACGGGTGTTTCTTTTCTCATAACTTTTGCATCATTTGTTTTTTTGGAGTGAAATTTGGAATGAAGCTACACAATATAGTTGTAGACATTGAACAATTTTTTCATATTTTTTCAAATTGTTTGACTATTTTTAACTTGCCCCAAATTGAGTGTCTACCTTTTTCATTTTGGAGTTTTTATAGTACTATTTTTGACCCAAAATCCAAGTTGAAGCTCAAAATTGGGATACAAGGACTTCTACTAAAGTTATATAGACCCACAAAGAGATTTTAGAAATAATAATTTGTCCACCCTCTACATCTGCTCAAAGTGCACTATCTCTTGTGATGATGCAAACACTCCTCTACTATCCACTCAAAAGATGGCACCATCTCTAGCAAACACCCTACTCCCAACCCCCTTTCCAAAAAAAATTCTTGGCCGTTGATTTAAAATAAAAAATAAACTGACCACACTCCCTTGTGCGGTTGATTTAACACTGAATATATATAAAACAGGGTCATTGCAAGAAACACCGGTCCTATTCTCCATCACAAACAGTGCGGCTCTCTTGTAATCTTCAATAACTTTTGAAACATAAATCCCATAAACTTGAAATTTTTATTGGAGATGCCTAACTTGATGATAATCATATTTTTTATTTTTCAAAAAATTCAAAAATTAAATTTACATTTAAAAATCTTTTTTGCTAATTTGTCACACTTTGAGGTTTAGAGGTTTTCACTAAGTTAGGAGTCCCCAAATTTAATGATTTGGAGCTTAAATTTGCATGGTCTATTAACATAGTAGAAAAGCATAGACCAAACAAAGGAGATCTAAAAATTTATTATTTTATGTCCTCCACATAAGTGCAAACAACACTTCCATTGCGCTCAATTTCAAAACATTAATGATGGTTCTAAGACCATTTTTTAGTGAAATCTCAACTCAATGAACTCTTCCCAAATGTACAATTTTTTATTTTTGAAGAAAAAAAATTTCCTATTTTTTACTAGTCAATTAAAATGTCAAAGTACCTATTTTCATGAGATTTTGCACTTTTTTAGTTCACCTAGTTAGAAAATGTTTCTATGCTTTTCCTCCTTGGGGTACCTTCTTCTTATAGGTAAGTATGGAGTCTCTAAAAAAACATACCTACCCACAAACTAAAACTCCTCATAACTTTTAGCTCACTAATCCAAATGGAATGGTTCAAAGCTTTCCACCTACATATAATTGTAAAGAACCAATTTCAAATTTTTATTTTTTCAAAAACTGATTTTTGCAGAAGTTTTTTGGGCTGCCCGGGCTGCCCAAAGTTCAAAGAAAATCACATATCATGCAATAACTTTTTAACAGTGTAGTCAAATGTTATGAAAATTGTTGGGCCTTAAAGCTACTCCTTGGACGCATGTTGTGTAAAACTTTCAAAGAAAAATAATGAAAACTCCATTCGCAGTGAGCTGCCCAAAATTGCTATGTTGCCAAAAAACGCAGTTTGGTCCTTTAGGGGTTAATAGAAAAATGCCTCGGTCCTTCAGGGGTTAAGCTCACTAAATGGTGACTTTCTAATCTAATTCTAACCCTTTCATTCTCAATCCCAAAATCTTTGAATCCCAATTGTACACTCAATGCAATAAAACTAGATCAAAATGCAATAGAATGGAATCGGATTCAAAGGTAAAAGTCTTTTTACACTATTTATTGCTCTAGGTTTCCACAAAAATTGGAAAGGAATAGCCTTTATTAGTGAATTAGGAATCCACCATAAAATTATGATTTATAAATTTGATTTTTTTCACCTATTTATTACCACAAGCTTAGCAACCCATTAGCATTATGACAATGCACTTGAAGAGGGGACACATTAGCTTGTGGTTTAGCATGGGTCTACTCATGTTTTACCAATTTAGTTCCAACAAAATTAGAAAAATCACTAGAAATTCATTTATTGTTGGAATGTCTTGATTCTACTTGCAAATGACTTTTTTTTTCAAACTTTTCAATCTTTGAAAAATGCCTAAGTGGACAAATAACTTCTCCAAATTAACTAGATAGCAAATCTTCTTGGTAATAGGCATGTTTACCTTAGCCACTAAACATCCACACAACCAAAAAGTGGAGGCACCTTGGTCGACCTTGATTGCGATTTTCAAGAGAACCATTTTTGGTATTTGATTTAAACTAAGAAAACAAAGCTTGATAAGSTTTCTTTCCACTTCATCTTCAAATTTTTTAAAAATTGAAAGAGTTGAAAGAATTATTGCACTTACAAGCTCCATGTATTAAAATCCAAATAACACAATACGTTCTATTTTTTATTCATATTTTTCTAGTTAAAATGGATTTTCAATTTTATCTTGACTTCAAGGTCTTTGTTGTGTGTTGTGTGTAAAAAATAAAATAACCAATTGAGAAGTTTTTCACACTAATCTCTATTGCTACTTGTATCTCTTGAGAAAATTTCAACTAATGAAAATTGTTTTTTTCTATTTTTTTACTCATTTATTTTCAATTCTTGCAACAAAAATGATAAAAAAAATTAATATTCTGGAGTATAATTTTTTTTTAAAACAAACTGAAATTTCTCACAAAGATAAACAATTTTTAGTTTCAAGTAATACAAATATAGGATTGATGTTCAAACACAAGCTTAACCCCTAAATGCCCAAGGCACCAAAATTTGGTGTTTACAAAACTTTGAAGTTAAATAAAACCTAACCAACTAAACCAAGTTGCTATTTTGGTAGTTTATATTTTTGGAAACTTCTTTTTGAAGTCTAGTCTTAGCATCAACAATCTGATTTTGAAAATGATTGATTGTGATTTTTCAATTCAAAATTGTTTGCAAGGGTGTCCATTGCAATCTTGACTTTCTMTAGTGTTGAGGGAGCTTCRAAATGAGCCTCAAATACACTWGAGCTCCGAGAAAAAAACACATTATAAATTCATTTAGAAGAAATCTAGAGTAGATATTGAGAATCCATAAATTGATTGGAGTTATGCATGTTAGGTCCTTCAACCTCATATTTTTTCGGTGACCAACTTTTTAGATTTGACATGTGAAAAGAGGATTGAAAAACTTTGACTCACTTATGCAATTTGAACACTCTCATAATCACACATTATAAATCTTTCAAGCCATAAGCGATATCCTTGTGTTTTCTTTTCCTTAGTGATCTCTAACATGTCTAGATTGAATTTGTACGGTTACATTTTAAAAAAAACTGATTCATCCTATCAAAATGTTGGCTTTTTGTTCAATGTAGAGCACATTCTTGGAAGCTCAAAAAATACCTTGGACATTTAGGGTTAATAGTCGACATACATTCAGCTCATACATGATGTTTGACCGGTTGGCAAAGGATCTCGTCCTTGAAGGGTTCAAGACTGGCAGTTGTTAAATTATCATCGGCAGGCTACCAGTGACCGTGTACGTACATTCCTCAGTGAATGATAAGTTTGTTCTTCCCTGCTCAAAAGTGAGCCTGATATGAAGTTCTTGTGGTGAGCAGAAGGCTCACAAAAGCTCACACTCTGTGCCCTCACCTACGGCATGTTTGTTGTCCTAACTTCAGCTTAGGTACATCTTGACATAACCTGTCAATCCCCAAACAAAGCAAAGGTTTGTACATGTAGCTCTTGAGAAGATCAAAAGGGTTGGGATGATCATTGAAAGTTTCAAATGTACGGGACGGACTGTTATTGTACTGTTTCAAACGTGGTGGTTGGGGTTGGCCATTCCTTGTCAAGTACTTATCTCAAATTACGTTCAAAATTGGCTCTCCGCAACTTGATGGACAACAATTGAAGCTCGTTCAAACACCCCTAACCCTTAAAAAGATGGACTGGTGACCGTGGAAATCATCAATTTTGATACAATGGAAATCACTAGTTTTAAAAAAAAATCTAAAAATACTCATTGGAAGTCAAAGTACTAAGGAAGATCTTTCCTATCCATCCATAATTATGTGGATGAACAGTTGTGTTTATGTGCTGTACAATTTGATTCTTTGGCATTCATCAGACACCAAACATCTGCCTCGACGTTCAAGGGCTAAACAAAAGAATTTGCACATCTCAGACTCCAAAGACTATATCCTCGCAAAGGGTATGGAAATGCAACCTCTGTAACCAATAAAAGACAAAGGATTCCATCCAAAACCATACAGAAACTCTACTGCTACTAACAAATCTCTTGCTGAAAAAATTTCTTGGAGTTGAATCACAAGACATTGTTGGAATTGAAGGCACATGACATCAATGAACATCACTGCACCAACATTGCTCAAAGAGTGATCAAAATTAATACCATTGGAGCAATTCTCCAAAGGGAAAAAATTGTCACTTTTGCCGCTTGTTTTCAACACGCATCGCTTCACTTTTGACTTCCATTCTTTCACACCTAGAGGGGTTAAATGGAAGCTACAATATCTTTGCAATATCTTGAAAATAGGAATAGCTTACGCATTAATCTAGCCATATCTAGGCAACCTGGGATTTATTTTGAGATGGAGGGAATACTCCATAATAAATTATAAAATTGAAAAATATGATTCAAACATGGTGGGCGTGGTTGTCAAATGCTTCTAAAATAGAAAGATGTTTTATTTTCCATCCCAATTTTTATATAAATTGAAAAAGAAAATTTTCAAAATAATTGTCATTTATTTTTAGAAACGCTTTTTGCCAACTCTAACCATCAGACAAGTAAGGTAGTTTCAACTATATCTTGAGTGGATAGGATAGTGAGAGAATGTAAATTTCAAAGAAAAGCACAAATCGTTTTCAAAAAGGTACAAGTGGCATTCAACCATTTGCCATTGAACTTTTCCAAAAAATGTAGAAGGGGGTGCACGTGTCACTTTGCCATTGGCTGAAAATTGTCATGGGTGCTTTTGACATAAACTCCTATTATCAATTAATTCTAAAACCAAGTATTATTTGGACTCTATTCACACAACAAAAAGAAAAATGTGTTTATTTACAAAATTTTCACGTTTACAATTATCATCTTCACAACCTTGGATTTGCTTATGTAGACTTGCACAATTGACATGAATTATTCACTCATATTACAATCAAAAATTGTATGATTGCAAATACAACGGTGCTAGTATGTGAGAATTGAGCCTACAATATAGGTATCTATAATATAGATACCACACATTGTAGAAGGTGTACTTATCATAAACACCTATAATATGGATATTTGTAACATATATATATATATATATATCCTATAATCATAGATGGTTATTATAGCATATACACCTATTACATAGGTGTAGTTTTCTAGGCTCCTGGGCTCATATTTCTATGCTCACAAAATAACAACCCTCGTTGGAGATACTAAAATTTTTTGTTTTGAGATGGCATCGTTTCTAAAAAAAAATCTTGTTTCTATTTTATGATTATCACTATTTAAATCTCTAGCAATGATCATTCATATAATAAGTATATCCTAAACCAACCACATAAGAAATTAGCCACTATGTACTTTATTTGTACATGTAGGGGTACCAAATATAAAATAATATTACATCCTATTGGTTTTGGGTGTACAATTGGTTTTGGATATACTTACATTATGCTAAGCATGTTGAATATTGAATATGATTGTAGCTTAGAAGATTTAATCATTCTCTAATTGATGTTCTGGTTTTTGTGGCCTTTCTCTTAAATGTTAGGGTGCTTGTCGTAAGTTTGTCCCTTCAACTTCTTTTTTTGTTCTTATTTGATTGATGTTGTTACATGTGCATTTTAGTGTTTATATATAAATTTATAGGTTTGGCTTATAATGTGTACAATTATTTTAAATCTTGTTATGTAATGATAATGGACAACATTTGTAGGAATATATTGCTGTAAATATAGGTATATATTTGCAATATTCATTGTCAATAGCTTTTAGCTTGATTTTTAGCTTGATTTTTGGCTTCAAGCTTCTAAATTAGTTGATAATGTTTTTGTAGGATTTTAGTTTGGGTTTGATTTAGAATTTTTTTTTTTGTTTGTGGGTGCAAAATGAACTTGCTACTTAATAAAAATTTGCTTGGAATTTTGTACCAATTTGACATAGAGGGGAAATTGTGATTTCTAAAAGTGTGATGAACTTAACAATTTTCAATTAAAATTTGGTACAATAGGTTCTCTTGTTGTCATA
>VACF01000755.1:0-34736 GCA_006891605.1 Pleurozium schreberi | reverse complement strand
TKGGGAGTTGTTTGCGAGGTACAGGCATGATTTGATGTTGCGAAGTGATGAATTTCCTCTTGGCATCAAGTGTCTTTGAGATCTGCATTCATAAGAGAGGTTCATGTTTCATGATAACTGACCTTACGAGTAACCTATGGTGGGYTGCAATCACGAAAGAGGCGATTGTTTCAWTTAGGTTAGCCCTGGASTGTGGTGCTTTTTACACYTGCTAATAAATGGCCGATCGCWTGGATCTTCAAGTTCGTCACCRCRAGTCTAGCYRAGTAGAAGRCYGGGAAGTAGTAAYGAGTGTTTTCAACCTGTATGATGGTCTCGTCATACCTTGTGCTTTGTTCCAGTCCAGATGAATTAGGCTGTCTCTGAACTCAAGTTGAGGGATTTTTCCCTTCGGAATTGGAAGTCTCTATGTAACGTTGCCGTTGTCGTGATTTACTACTGAATATGGACTCCTAAGATTTCTAGCAAATACAAGCCTCTGAAGTTGTGAAATATTCCCACATCATGGATTGGGCCCAACAATGCTGCAATGCGTGCACAGTTAAGAGGTTATGCAACGGACTAATATACAAACCTGATGCTGGTGTACCGGACCACATCTGAACCTGGCGTGGACGTTAAATTGTTTGTAAGTGGTTACCCGATGCTGGTATTGATGCTTTATTGTAAGCAGTGACTTCTTTCTTGCTTCAACCTTCGATGGTAGCTGTTGGAGTCCTATACTGGCTCATTGCATAATTTATTAACTCTCGCGTTCCTCACTCAGGTTCATGTGGACACGAGGGTACCAAGTTTTGCTGTTGATATTCATGATTGTCGTAGATGAATGCAGAGATTGCACTCAGGGGTATGGCTTATAAGCACTTCAAATCAGCTTTTCTGCCTGACCCGCATGTTTGTGCGTTTATTGAAGCTTGGCAAATTTGGCATCATGCGACCTGGACATTCAAGCACTATTGAAGTTGTCCAGCAGAGTTGCACATCAGAGGAACTTGAGCTTTTGGGAGATCTCTCGAAATTAGTTTCCCGATTCTGGAGAAATTGCACGGCAATTTGGAAGACGCTTTCCGGGTGCTAACATTTTGACTGAAGCGTAGGGACACCGTATGCCCCAAATTTGGAGCCTTGGTATTTGCCGCGTGCATTTGGCAGTGAAGTGGAGCGGTCCAATGATGGCCAATGATGGTGGTCTGAGGGGCAGATTCAAGTAGACTCTGGTAAGCATCTAACTTGATACCCCAACGTTTTATCTTTTGAAGAGCTGAATCTTTGAATCTGTTGACTAACTTATCTATTAAAAATAGTGGAAATCTTGATTTATATAACTTGTGGCTTCTTCTTAAGTAGCTCTTAATATTTTCTACATGTGGTGAGCTCAAAATTGTGCTAAAAAAGAATTTGGATTGTTCTTTAAAAGATTTGACTTTCAACATTGTGAACATGCACTAGCCATGAATGCTTGTCTTTTTGTAATTAATTTTGGTACCTTCCATACATATATGAGATGCAAATTGAATTGTGCACTATCAAACTCTAGCTAGATGTCTTTAGCAAGAGTATTGAATAGTTCTTCATGATTATTTTGTGCTACGTCATCCTTTACACCCAAAAATTCTTCTTTAGGTTATCAATAATACTATACTTCAAGGTGGTGTATTCCCTCAACATTTATAGAGAAAGATTTTAATTATAGTATCCATTGTTATCTCACTATTATCCATTGTTATCTCATTGTATTTTTTTTCTATAAAGAGGTGAGGGTCTCCTATAAAATGCCTAAATTTAAAAGTTAATTGGACTTGCTAATTTCAATTCACCACAATCAAAGTTGCTAAATAATACTCCCTCCGTCCCAAAATGATCTTCATGTTAGACCAAATCTTATGGTTTAAGGATAAAAATAAATTTTTAAAGACTCAATTCACATAGTATGTAGAGTTTGGTGTTCTCTTTGCATTCTAAAAAATTTGAGTTTTGAAGCCCTTTTCAAAGTGTAGTTTTTGAATATTGAAAAGTGAATATTTTGGCGTGTTTTTAAAGAACACCAGTGAGCACTTAATTGTTGAATGTGAGGTTGCCATTTTGAGGGCATTTAGCATATGCCTAAGACCATGTATAGACCTTTGATTTGGCTTCTAAAGCTTAATCTATTTCAATTGGTAAATACTCAAAGAGATGCAAAAAATAAAAATTGTAAGAGTGGATTGATGCTTTCAATCATTATATTTGTCTTTTGCTTGATGTTTGCATGGATGGAGCAAAAACAACCACTTAGAGTTGTTTTGCTAGTCCCAAATAACAATTATAAGCCAAATTTGATTAATTTCAACATCAAAAAAGTGCAATAGGAAGATCATTTTGGGACAAAAAAAAGAAGGCCAACAAGAAGATCATTATGGGACGGAGGGAGTACTATACACTATACAAACAAAATACCCTGGGCAATAGTCATGGTGCTCCTCCAGTTTTTGTATTTCTTAACGGGATGCAAAAAAAAGATTTGTTGAATTTGAAAGCTCAAGATTAAAAAWATCAAAACTTCAATAGAATGTATAAAAAAAACAAGTTAAATACATGAAATGAAGGATAATTGCCAATGAAGTCAAAATCTCACAGCATTGTCAACCAATGGTATGGGGGGATCCTTTTGCTCCCTCTGAAAACAAGAGCCTTCTAGCATTGTAACTTCCAAATGCCATAACCAAGACAAAGAATATTTGCAACAATCATCATCGAGTTTTTTTGGTGATTAATCTTTTTACCTATAATCATGAAATAAGGAATTTGAGAATTACTAATATTATTGACCACATGTTTTCACAAACTGAACTACTAGTTTACAACCCGGCCAACCAATGACACTCTACAGATTAAATTGAATTCACCCCATACATCTAAGGAGGGATTAAAGTAGTTTGTTCTAAAAGCACCCATGCTCTAAAAGCAGTCATGTCACAAAATTACATTATCAACAATGTACATTTTACGAGGTGGTCATTTTTAGTGACCACTACGTTTCAACTTCAAAAATTTGTAAATAGGTGCTCTTCAAGTCCAAATTACTACTTGTCTTGCAACGGAAATGGTCCATGTGTTAAAAAAATTGTAAGTAATTCCACAAGGGTTCCAATATTATGAAATGACTTAGAGAGAGAGACTTCTTACAAAAATCTACTGAATTTTTCTTCAGCTTCCTCCCAAACTCAATAGGCTCTTATCCCAGGAAGGAGGCCACGGATGTTTAGTGTCCGATGAATGATAAGGTATTCTCCTATCTAGGATAGAAATTCAACTATTCATCCTTGGAATTTTGTGTGGAAAGTCGAGATCTTCTACAATACTTTGACTTCAAATAAGTTTTTCATTTATTTTCAAACCAATTATTCCCACGGTTTCAGAAATGATGATTTCCACATCCCCCCGTCCATCTAGATTAAATCATTGCTTTAACCTTTGAGCGTTGAGGCGATTGTTTTGTGTCCCCTGTCCATCTAGGTTAAATCATTGCTTTAACCTTTGAGCGTTGAGGCGGTTGTTTAGTTTCCGATGGAAGAGAGAGATTTTTTTGTGCAGGATAGAAGTGCAACCATTCATCTTCAAAGATCTTCTACAGTACTTTGACTTCCAATGAATGCTTTTGGATTTTTGTAAACAATTGATTCTCACAGTATCAAAATGGATAATTTCCACAGTCACCTGTCCGTCCTTAAAGGATTAACCCTTAACCGACGCCGAGGCCATTTTCTGATCGATGAATGAGAGAGCATCTTCCTGTCTAAGATAGAAGTGCAACTATTCATCCTCAGAATTTTATGTGAAAAGGGAAGATCTTCTATAGTACTTTGACTTCCGATGCTTACTTTTGAAATTCTTTAAACCAATGATTCTGATGATATCAGAATTCATGATTTCCACGGTGACCCACCCCGCCTTTAAGGGTTAAGAGCAGGCTACGTTACCTTATCCAAGGGGGTTACTAGCAATGCTATGCTMTGATGATCCAGCTGGAAAAGTCCCCACCAACTGTGAAATCCCACTAATTGCATTTTCATCATAGAATGTCCACTTGTTTAAATTATATTTTAATGAACATAYGAAATATACCAGGAGAATGTCCGTTTCTCCAATCCTTTTTTTATTTATTGCCCCAGCCCAATTATTACCCAAATAGATGAAGCCATGAAGGCCTATTTAGTCCCTTCAGTTGCYAATCTCACTGGCATCATGCCGGAATTGATGTACAGACAAAAACATGAAATATCACAGTGCAGGAGCATGGCGGCACAAAAGGACAACACCTTTCCATTTGTTAAAAAAAATATTGAAAAAAAAGGAAATAAAGAGAAAAAAAAAAGAAGGGAAAGTGACAAAACCACACTGGGAGTGTGGATTTGGAGGAATGGGAAGTACCGAAGTACTTAATTCAAAATAGTATGGGTCCCAGGAAGAAAGTGCTGGCATATTCCAGACCGCAACTTCAGTAAAAGCCAGGGGCCTGGATTACCTACTCCTACGCATTGATGACAGAATAGCCCGCCAGACACATTCTAATTAAATGCAGAATTTAAAATTAAAAAAAAATTAATATTTAATATTTAATATTTAATATTTAATATTTAATATTTAATATTTAATATTTAATATTTAATATTTAATATTTTATTTTTATTTTATTTTATTTTATTTTTTAACAAGAAGGGAAACCACACTGCATGAAAAAAAACCACGTACAAAGCAGACAAGCTCAAGAGCTGGACAATGAAGAAAAGATGAGCAGCAGGCCAAACAAAAAAACGAGGAACTAAACAAATTGGCAAGAAGGGGGAGCCCTCTGGTTCCACCTAACAACACTACCACACTGTGAAGCAATAACAGGTGACTCCAACCAAAGCTTGTTGAAAGAGGCCAAAATGTTTGCCGCTTGGTAAGGSCTCCGCTCGGTAGCAACCTAGACCTTCAAGAATGAAGCCCTACCCGAATCGACCATCGCAACCTAGAGGGCTTGGTGGAGCGAGACGGAAGGCCACTGAAATTAAACACAAGAACTAATTGAAAAAATGTACATATCATTCTTACTTTAGATAGGGGATTGACCCAATTTTTAACTTACAACTCCACTCATTTGTTTAAAAAAAAAAAAAAAAAAAAATTACAACTCCGAATTCAGAATTTGCAAATTTTGTCATACGTGGAAGATAAAAGAATTCCAGTGTTTTTCCCATGGGTAAGAAAAGGGGTAAAAAATATACTAATTTAAAAAAAAAAAATCATTTTTTGAAATTCCTTTAGCATTGCTCACTTCAAAATAAAAGTGTGTCTACCTATGCATTTTAAAGTTGACTTTACATTTATTTTTGAAAAAAACTCAAATTTTTGGTCTCCCACCTTAGCTCATCAAATTTACCTTATAAATAGTCAATTATCTAATCACTAAAAGAATATTGTGGATAAAGCTTACTAGACTTAGTGATCTCAATGGTTATTGCTTGACAATCTAGCATGAATGCCATGAGAATATTTTGACATATTTGGAACAATGGTCATCTAGGTTTGGCAAGTATTAGACATTTTTAATATCATGGTGAGGGTTATTTAATTTCCTTTGAAACAATTGTTTTCAACACCACATGCCACCCCTATAACTTAATGTACACCTCTTTTGGGTATCAAAATACATTTGATAATAAAAGTTGTCACAAACATAAATCTCCTTCATTTATCACCACGAACTTTATTGCTTTTAAAACTTTGTTTGGTTTGTAGGTAATACAAAGCTTGTTTCCTTTCTAATGGAGATAGGTAGTAATTCAACAAATAAGCGAGTTTCTACATTTCTTAGGGTCGAGCCTCATATTGGATTCCATGTGGGACACAAAGTGAACAAACTTTTATTAATCCATGAGAGAGCTAGAATTTACTATATGAATTATGAATGTTTTCAAGAGCTTATTATTGGAGCTACAAGAAATTAATGAATACATCTAAGTACTATGTCAAAAAAAAAAATTATTTAATTTTCAACAATGTGACTAAGGTAGAACCACCCATAACCAATCACTTAAGCAATTCTAGACATGATTTGGTGTAGTGCAACACAAACCAAATATTTTTAGAGGTGCAATAATAAAAATGACAGAGATTGCAAAAACTTTGCTAGTTTTATCACTTGAATTGAAATTATTATGAATTTGTAAAGGCAAAAAGCGAGACCCAATGCCAATCTCTAGACTCTTCCAATCCTGCTCACTCAAAAAATTACTTGTCCACTATTTGCTTCCTACTTTCTTGCACACTAAGCTGGGATACGCGTCATGAACTTTTAAACTTTGAAAAGAAGAAAAAAAAACATTCTCGCCTTGGTTGGAAATACATTAGTCTGTAGGTTGGTTATTGGACCCCAATCGGGAATAGGTGGTTCTACCTTAGGATAGTCACTAGTGCTTCAAATTATTGTGCAAGGTTTTAAATGAGTTCATGTAGGGATGGAAAGAAAAGAAAAAACTTACATAAATGAAGCGGACTTTGATGTCTACATTCTATTCATATAATAATTTTTGCCAAAATCATTCAAAATCTACAAACTCTTCCTAAGACTCTTTGGGGTTAATTTACGCCAATCCATAAAAGGGTTAGAATTCTTCTTCTACATTGCTTTTTCATCTCTTAGTCCCACCCCTCAAATCTACATCGTTCGTTCATCTCCTAGTCCCACTGTGAAGCGTCACCTTCCACCTCTCAAATCTACACCGTTCGTTCATCTCCTATCAAATCTACACCGTTCGTTCATCTCCTAGTCCCTCTGTGAAGCATCACCTTCCACCTCAAATCTACACAACTTTTTCATCCAGTCCCATTGCGAAGCATCACCTCTCCAGTCCCACCGCGCAGCCCAACAACCCCCGTGAGTCTAGCGTCGCAGAACCCGGCGCGTCCTCGCGTCCTCGCATTCTTTCCGATTTGTCGCCCGCAAGCCCCAGCGACCTCACATGGTTGCCCAAACGAGGAGCCCAAACGAGGAGCCCAAACCGCAAACGATGCGTACTAATAAGCGAAGTGGGGCTCACTCCTTGCGGCGGTGGTAGACCCAAAATACGCGAGCGTCAGTCGCGTCCAGTGGGGCGCAGTCGCCATGGCAGGAACGATGATCGTGAGCTAACGTAGCTAGAGTTCCAACAGTGAGGGTCTGTGCAGGATATCCTTTGATTCCGAACAGCACCTGGCATATCCCTGCCTGCGGCCCCACTGTCCAGCCGCATTGCACGAGCGCCGAGCCTTTGGCAAGATCGCTACACGGGGGGGCTGCACTTGTGTACCTTCATTCGCCGGACGGTCTTCTTTCTATCGGAAACGTCTCTTTCTCTGGACTTTAGCGGAAGGAATTTACTGGAGGTTGGTGGCAGGGTGAGATGAATCAAGGCTGGAGTCAACGTCAGCATCTGGGCTCCCCGACTGCGGTCATCAGTTTGCGCAAATTGATGGGGAAATCTTGAGTCAGGTGTGTGAATTGGGTGGTGGGTCGATCGTGGATTCGGACATTGCGCCCGGAGTGGACTGGTTTTGTAGCGATGGTGTTTGTGGGATTGCAACCTCGGACTTGAGTTTGCGGGTTTGCGTCCGGAGTTTGGGTTTAGCATTGCTGAGTAAATTTGGGGGGTGTTTGGGTTTTGGGGAGGCAGAGAGATGTGAAGGCACGAGGGTGGTAGCAGGCCTGCTGCAGTCCGGCAACGCCTGAAGGARSACGTCTCGGCTCGGCTGACGCATCGAGGAATTCGTAGGTATGCGAGCTCTTCGTTCTTGGAATCTCRTTTTGTGTACTGGGTATGTACCAGGGAAATTGAATTTGTGAATTGGGTTTTTTAGAATTTGGAATCGTTGCCCTCGTTCCAATGCTTCGAATTCCGAAGGCAATGCCTGCTCGTGGACTTGCTGTTCCTTGGTGAGTTCACAAACAAGTGAATTTCAAGATTGTTGACGAGGTTCAAGAAATCGTGGGTACTTGCTCTGAGATGGACAACTCCGAGGTTCCGGTCTTCATCTGCGTGCAGTTGGAATTTTGAGTTTTGTTTTTGGAACCTGTGAGCTCAATTCTCCTATTTCAGCTGCTGGAGCTCGGGCATGACCTTAAACCCTATGCAAGGMCGACTTCGTCACCATCTTTGATCCGTGGCCAGTTCTCTAGAACGCAGCTTCCTCTTTGATTCCGGGCAATCCACTTCGTACGAACTGCCGTAGTGGTTTGGTGAATGTCGGTGTCATGGACAATTCGCTGCGAGTTGCGAATTGTAGAGAATGTGCTCGCAATTCTCACCACCGGTGGTGCCCTTTGTGTTGCAGGAATTGGCTATGGCGATCGGCGCCGGCTCCTCCGAGGTTCTGGGCGCTCTCGACAAGGCCCGCACCCAATGGTACCACTTCACGACCATCATCATCGCAGGCATGGGTTTCTTCACGGACGCCTACGACCTCTTCTGCATCTCCACAGTGGCTCGTCTCTTTGGGCGCTTATACTAYTACGACCCGAATTCTCACACACCCGGAGTGCTTCCCCCGAACGTGTCCGCGGCCGTGAACGGCGTCGCCCTCTGCGGGACCTTCTGCGGGCAGCTCTACTTCGGCTGGCTGGGCGACCGCCTGGGCCGGAAGCGCGTTTACGGCTACACGCTCGTGCTCATGATCCTGGCCTCTATCGCCTCGGGGCTCTCGTTCGGAAGCTCAGCTAAAGGGGTCATGAGCACGCTCTGCTTCTTCCGCTTCTGGTTAGGGTTCGGCATCGGAGGAGACTATCCCTTATCAGCAACGATTATGAGCGAGTATGCGAATCAGAAGACAAGAGGGGCGTTCATCGCCGCTGTGTTTGCCATGCAAGGGATGGGGATCGTCGCGGGTGCCACGGTCTCCATCGTCGTGGCGTCGATTTTCAAACGGTGCTTCTCGTCACCGCCGTTCAACGTGAATGAGGTGCTGTCCCAGCCGAGGGAAGCTGATTACGTGTGGAGAATCATTTTTATGTTTGGGGCGGTGCCGGCGCTGGTGACGTTCTATTATAGGATGCAKATGCCGGAGACGGCGAGGTACACGGCGCTGGTGATCAAGAACAACAGGCGCGCGGCGCAAGATATGAGCCGCGTGCTGCAGGTCTCGTTCCCGTCGTTTGACGACAATCCGGTGGAACACACGCGAGGTCAGTTGCAATCCCAGTCTGTGGCTTTACAGCAAGTAAACCCACTCCAATCCTCTCACTTACGCCTGCGAGCTTACAGCTCAAGAAGACAGGATGTAGAAACGAACAGGCCGAATCGCAAAATTAATTGACAAAAATACAGCWTAAATAACTCCAACCTGAAATTTTCATCCATTCTTCTTTTCGAAGTTCATAGCCTACTTGACCATGCCTGACCAGATCACCATGGAAAGTCCCCGTAGCAGTCTCTATTGGAAGYTCAAAGTCTACTGAATCCCCTAAACTCTTTGAATCGCTTGCAGCACGATCTGTTCACGATCTAACCATGGCATTGTCGCTGCAGTGCCAGAGTACGGTCTACTCTCAATGAAATTCCTGAAGCGACACGGAGTTGAGCTTCTGGGCTGCACGAGCACATGGTTCCTTCTTGATGTAGCTTTCTACAGTCAAAACCTTTTTCAGAAGGACATCTTCACATCCGTGGGGTGGCTGCCCCCCCAGAAGACCATGAGCGCCTTGGAGGAGGTTTTCAAGGTGGGCCGAGCTCAAGCCCTCATCGCGCTTTGCTCCACTGTTCCAGGCTACTGGTTCACTGTCGCTTTGATCGACATAGTCGGCCGTTGGATCATCCAACTCTCCGGCTTCTTCTTCATGACGCTCTTCATGTTCATCATCACGTTCGTTTACTACGACCTTCGGGGTGAACCCTGTGGCGACGGCAAGTACTGCGGCGGCAACCACGTCGCGTTTCTCGTTCTCTACGCGTTCACATTCTTCTTCGCCAATTTCGGACCAAACGCCACCACTTTCATTATCCCTGCTGAGCTTTTCCCCGCGCGTCTGCGGTCTACTTGCCATGGAATCTCGGCTGCGGCAGGGAAAGCGGGCGCCATTGTTGGTGCGTTTGGGTTTCTGTATGCTGCGCAAGGGAAGTCATCAAGCTCGCGAGACAAGGGCTACCCGAGTGGCATTGGCATCAAAAATGCCTTTTTGTTGCTGTCCATCATCAACTTGACGGGATTCTTCTGCACGTTCATGTTGCCGGAGACCAAGGGCCGGTCGCTGGAGGATCTGTCTGGGGAGAATGACGAAGATCAAAGAGACTATGTGCTGGATCATCACCTAGGAAATGGGATCAAGCATCCGCCGTGGGAAGCAGCGCTTCGGCCGCCATACGCTGTGTAGATGTGTACAGAACTGCATTCTAGTGTAATATAGCCCGCCGTCGTTTTTGTTACGCCCCCTTTTTTCGGCGCTTTTTTTTGTCCTCTATTCAATTTTTGCTGTAGAGTTGCGCTGCATTGAGTTGAGATCGAATTTGCTGCAACGGAATGGAATATTTTACCAGTTGTGTGTTTATATTGACTGCTGGTGTGAAGCTGTGTATGGAAACTTGAAATTGGAGGTCTGTTTTCGCTTAGTTTTCCCTCTGGATGGTTGAGAGTTTCTTGTGGTTGCATTACGTACCTTCTTTTAGAATTGTCGTCTTTTTCCACTTTTTTCCATCTAGCCAGTTTTTGCTGACTAGAGATGGGAGAATTCTACCAGTTGATGTTTTTATTGGCAAGAAAAGCTGTGTGTGGAAACATGAAATTAAGGCCTTTTTTGCTTAGTTTCCCTTCTGGATGGTTGAGAGTTTGATGTTCTTGGAGGGACCTCTAAACATTGTTTTAAGCTTGACTGGAGACGTTGTTCAGGTGAAGCAATGCCTTGGTACCTGCTTCGAGCAACATTTGCTACTTACATGGGAACAAGTGAACTTGAGTTCTCATGTTAATTTACTTGTTCCCTTGTTGGAGAACATTTGTTCCCAATGATTTGTCAATTTAGATATTTAATATTTTAGACCAATGAAACATCAATATACTGTATACATTATTTATACCATAATGTATACAATATTTATACCATACTGTATATTGTACTTATACTATATTGTATACAGTATTTATACTATATTGTATATAATATACAATGTAGCATACACTTTGTGTGTTGTAATATTGTTGGAGGGAGACATGCATATTATACTTCATGGAAGTCTCACCAAGCACAATGCTTATGAGATAATGTCCTCAACAAAGAATGAAGATGGGAACTCATTGGGATCTTAATCCTTGGAAGTTCTCTCACTAACGTTGCTCAGACGTTGTTAAGACGTTGCTCAGAAAAATAACTCTTGCCAAACGTTGCTTTTGTTGAGGCAAACGTTGCTTTATTCCTAGAAGCACGAGAAATGTTTCTACAAAACGTTGCTAACCCCTCCTTATTCTAGTAGTGAATTTCACTTATAAAAACACTATTATATGTCCTCTTTGTTTATGCAAATAGGGCTCCCTTGCGAGTGCAATTTTGAACATTGAAAATGGTTTCAAGATCATTCTTCTAGTGAAAAAAAAATTCCCTATTTTTAACAAATTAAAACATCAAAGTACCTATTTTCATGAGATTTTGCACTTTTCTAGTTCTCCTACTTAGAGAATTTTTCTATGCTTTTTCTTCCTAGGATACCTTCTTCTTAAAGGTGTATACATTAAAAATATTTTTCACATTTTTTACAAACTATTTTTCTAATCATAAAGTACTCCCCAAAAAATTATGAGTACTGTGAAAAACGCTACAAAAACTGCAACTTGGTGTTTCTTGCAATGACCCTCTTAGGCCCCCCCGCGTCCTTCTAGGAACACGTGGAAATTTTGGAGCAACTGAACCATCATCCTGTTCTTTGTTCAGTCTCCCAGAAATACACAAATGGTCCACCCCTAGCCTTAACACGAATTCTTTACATACCACCACTAAATGCAACAGACGCATAAACACAACCAAATTTAATTACACTGACAGGAACCGAACACCCTCCTTCCAAAACACCACCCAAATGCAATTTCATGAACAACTCTATACTTCAAAACCATCACCACCACTAAATTCAAATTCAAATTCAAAATAAAATAATATTGATACAAATCTCCTACATACAGTACTGTAGATCATAGAATCGCTCCTCATCGAGGTAAAGTTAAATGTAATTCTAGCTACAGTCACTTATTCTGTCCGTCAGGGGCCATTCATGGGACCTAGAATGAACTCTCAACTTCTTTTATTCCACCCTAGAAAAGGTTATTAAAGTGAATTCTCTCTTACCTGTACTGTATGATTCATTGATCATCTCCATTTGTGCTAATCTGACATCAACGGCGTATTGCAGGAGATGAAACTCACCACCACTGATCGACAGTTTTTTTAAATAAGGTGGACTGACCTAAAACCGATTCAGTTCTAGACGAAGGTCCACTCACTCAGGCAGTGTCATAGAAATCTTCAGTTACCCATGCCAGTGGTGGAGAGCTAGTATTTGGACCGTCCTCAGAATCGATTTTTTAACCAGCCGCATAGAAATACATTACTTTGCCATACTGGCTCCCCAAACACCCCGAACTTAATTCATTAATAAATTGCCGAATAAGGCTGAAAATGGCGTATGGAATCTCGCCATTTTCAAGAAATTAAATCTGAAAAGCTCCCTTTTCCCTTTTCCCTTTGACCCTCACATCCTGTCCAGCTAGTCGAGTGGCTTGCTTCTGATCCCTCAATCTTCAGACCGATTCTCCATCCCCAAGCAATCAACGTTAGCAACAAATTGCAGATGATATCAAACCTGAGCTAATACTTAATTTTAACTTGGACTTCATGAATTCCCAGATTTGATCAAAAACAGTCATACTGCAATTAATAAGAACTGCATGCGTTCAGAGGCCGGAGAGGATCAAATGGTTCGTGGCCCGGGCTTCATGATGTCGAGGACACATGATGCAATATCATTCTGTGAAATGCTTGAATCAACACACAAACTCATATACAACTACAGACTAGCTAATCTGAACTAATCTCTATATGGCTCCATGCATGACATCCTGACTACCTACAGCAAATCGTGCTACATCCTAGCTAGTGTCTACATGAACCTGAAGGAGGACTATATATACCGGTACCAAATGCTAAAGACCTCCAAAGTTACTAATAGATTATGCCGTTCACCAAGCAGGATAGGACTTAGATAGCGACCATGCATGCCATCGAAGGCTGATCGATCGAGGCAATCTATCTTGAATGAATTGAAGTCGATCGCTGCTCACTATGGGGACTGCACCAGGATGACTTGGGTAATTAAGTACCTCGTATGTACAAAACAGCTTGATGTTTCAGGAGCAGATGTGATCGCACTGACATCTTGCTTACAGTAAATGAATTCCTTGCCTCTATCAGCGAAGCTGACACTCTAGACGACGTACAGTTTAATCATCACAATCGATAATTATATCCATGATGTGTGTATAAGCAATAGACTCATAAATTCAATCTCCTAGCAAGCAGCAAGCAGTCCAACGAAATGATGAAGTTACGCATTCCCTACACAAGAATGGAAGGGCATTATGGTGCAGTACAACTACCCCACATCATGTGAGAAAATATATACAAACATTCGAATTGAAAGGACATATATACCTGACGCTGAATGAGATCGAAAACTGCAGCTGTCCCCAGCCGCTGGTGCAGGTTCCAATTCACGTTGCCCAATTCGCAAAACCTCCTCCGCACACATACTCTCCTCGTTCTGTTCCACAACCGGCGTATCTCCCGAGAGCAGCTGTGCAATCGTTCTCGCGCATTGCGTGTGAGGACGTGCAAGCGGGTGTGAGGGTAACGCATACAGCCGCATGGATATGGATTGAGCCACAGTCCCCTTATAATGACAGGGATTGCTGCAGCATAAGCCATTCGGAATTGCTGGATGAGGAACCCCACCTCCCTCATCTGGTAAGCCCAGAGACGAGGGCGGCCTCTGGGAATGGATCCTGCGTCCTCGTGGGAAGACGAGCCCACAACACCCGCTGCCACTAGTACGTCCTGCGTCTCTTCCCCGGGGCTCCCGTCGTCGTCGTCCATCGGTACCTTAATTAATACCAGCATGACAAAATCCAACTTCGAAATCAGGAAAGGACTCGTCTAAGTTCAATTCATACGTAGAAAGGACATACATAGCAATTTATACAGAGCAATGTACTTGACGTAAGTTTGAAGTGGTWAGACCAAATGAATTTCACCTGCGATGCATTGAAATCGAAACTGTCACTAAAGGCTGCCGACCAAATTCATCATCCAATAATTGATTAAAACACAAAAAATCAGCAAATCTGCCACCACGGTAGTCCAACATGATGAGAAGCTTCTTTGTCTGAGCTCCATGCGATGCTATCTGCAATGCCTTCAACTCCATCTCCCGTGACCACCAAGAACAGTCAAGAATAGTTGAGCGCAAAACCGTCACAATGTGCGGAATGTAGGCAAATTCTTGTTAACCTCGTGCGTAGCTCCCTCAAATGGTTTTTAGTTGATTGCTAGCAAGCAGGTGGATGCTTGATGTTTGCAGCGCATACTTCAAAATTTTACATCAGATTATAGTGCAGATGACCTACTTGCTGGTATGGAAAACCTGGTTTCAAACCTTGAAGAGAGAATGATCTCCAAGTAATGTAAGGTGAAGCACGTCCAATGTGTCCCTAGAATCCTGTGAAAACTGGAGCATAAGGATCTCTAGTACTTGTACATGCGTACAAGCCCAGCTGATGAATGAATTAATTCGACCTAATTTCTCTCGATCGAATTGAATGTACTCTTCCTCAATCGCAAGTGTATCGAGGACAATTAATTCGACCTAATTTCTCTCGAACAGTCTTCCTCAAYTGCACGCACGTCGGTCGACAACTAATTTGACCTAATTTAGCTGTCGATCGAACACTCTGAATTCCTTCAGTTGAAATATCGCGCGATTGCACAGGTTTTGATGAACATGCATGAAATTAATCATGCAGCTCCAACTTCTACCACCGTCTGACTACTTGATGATGATTTGCAACGGTGCAGCATCTGACTCCATACCCAGCACAGCTAGTCACGATAACTCAATTCAACCATTCCGTCTCGGTTGTTGCTCACTGCACATGATCGAGGAATTGAATTGAAGGTCACCCAAAGCCGGCCTATTCACCAGATGGCATGAATGAGAGGAACTAATCAACTTACAACCCCAGAGTACCATTTACAGCAGTGCGCAGCTTGGAAACAGAGAGAAAGGAATTGATCGGAGAGATGAGAATGGTGACGACGATGAAACACTGCTCCATATCACAACAAACTCCTATTTCTACTATTAATACACTTCAATTCACTCCTGACCCCCTATGTCAAATACTTTGAAAAAACACCATGTTGCAATGACAATTGGGTTCCCTTGACATTGAAGAGTTGAAATTCTTTTAGCCAAGCATATGGTGATTGCACCTAAAATAGTCTCAATGCAATATACTTATATATATAGTAGTACCTTTTCAATTTGGCAGCCTCTGCTAAATTTTTAATAAAATTTAATTTTTTCACGCTTGGCACACAGAAAATAATTTTTACAATTTTCATCATCCAAAATATTGGATTAATTAAATATTTGGCAATTGTACAAGTATCTAGTACAACATGCTACTAAGTAGAAACAGGGTTGCTATTTTGTGAGCCTGTGAGTCTGTGAGCCTGTGAGCGTGAGCCTGTGAGTCTGTGAGCCTGTGAGCTTGTGAGCCTGAAAAAATGTGAGCCTATAAGTTTAGGGGAAAATTTTTTACTCGGCACCTATGACCGTGAATTTCAGAGGCATGTTAGATTAAGGTGGAATTTGATGATGGACCTATGGTTGTGGACGTTATAGAAAAGGAACATAGGGTTTAAGGTATTGGAGTCATGGTCTCTTTTTTGCAAACTTATCATACAATGAATACAATTGCATTATCAATGAACACATCTGAAAGGAAGAAGAAAGGTGAATTATAACAATTCAAATATGAAGCCGTAATTTAGGTAGTACATCAGTCCACATGCAAGAAAATAGAGATTATAACCCAACATACTGAATGTCTGCTAACATAGAATCAAGAAGATGATATTGACATAGATTGAGAATGGCCACTACTGTCAGTCGATGATGTCTCCCTCTCTGACTCTATTGCTCCAACATCCAAAAACTGCATAACTCTAGGATCTAAATTATTAGATTTTTTCCTGGTAGGTTTTTTTTGCTCAGATGCGAATGCTGAAGCTAGTACCGCCGCATAGGAAGGCAATATATAAGACTTCTCGGGGCTAGGAAAAAATCCGGATGAAACGAAAAACGGTCTGTGGATTGCCTGTCTAGGAATCATGCTGCAAACACAAAATAGAAAATAAGAAATAAGTACAAAATCGTATGCAAGTGTAAATGAACATAAAACATGGAGATTGATGAGATGGTTTGCGTATATATTCATAGTTACATGTCCAAATAAATATGCAAGATGGGGAATTGGGGATGGACTCACTTACTAAAGCGAGATTTCTTCATTATATGAGGAATTTCAACCTCTTCTGCATCTGGATCATCTGAAAGCTCTGTGACTGCTGCAGTAGGTCCAGGACCATCTGATACTACATGAATCATTGGGGCTAGAACTGAGTCAAAAATGGCCTTGTCTGCCTCTAGGGCAATAATATGCCTATTGAGAATTCTGCAGGCATGGATGGAGGCCCCTGACAAAAAACAGAGGACCAAAACAAAGTCAGAATTTTAAGGATGAAGATGCCAGAAACTATGGAAATGAGCTTCAAAAAAATGATTGCAGAAGGTTCTAAAATTTACCTGCTGCAGCAGAACAATCCATGACAAAGTCGCCTGGAAGAGATGATGCTTGAATGAGCATCTGCAAAAAACGCACATCTTTCTCTCGTGCACCCCTCCAAGGCTTAGAGTTGCTGTCCATGGAGAGAGTCTCCTTCTTAATATAGTTTTGAAGGCTGTCATCAACAGCAACATCCACCCCTAAGTTCTTCAATTCTTGACACTCTTGGAATTGGAACTTAGACGATCTAACATCAGTGAAGCTCCTGACAAACAATATAATTCCAAACTTCTAGGTCTGCAAAAAGAAATATGGCCAAAGACATCAAATTCAAAGACAAGTGCACTTGTATAGTTTAGACTGGATTTGTGAGATGAAAAAAACATAGACGACAGGAACCAAAGATTTCACTGATGATTGATAAAAAAACAGACTTCCAGGGCAGTATAGTGCATTAGAAAACCAAAATCAACTTTCCAATCTCATAGCATTGAATTCATCAAAGTCAAAAATGATAAAAAAATTACAAAAAATTAAAATGGAATTACCGTGGAAGAAGGTGCAACAGGTGAGGCCAAATGTAAATGGTTCATTCCCCACCAATCCTTCTTCTTCAAGAATGAATACGACGACGCATATCCTAGAATCTTGCTTTTAGTCTTGCCATTCCAAGGATGAATGATGATGAGTGCTCCGTCATCATGAATGTGGCCATCTGCAAACTCAAATATTTCCTCAAGCCAACTAGGAGAGTGCATGTTCCACTTGGGAATTGCAGAAGGAGGCACCGATAAATTAGGTACTGGCAACCCTTCAGGCATGTCCGCTACCATCAAGTCCAACCGCGGTTTTTCTCTCCTGATTCCTTTGAAGAAACGTTCTTTTGATCCCTTGTGCTGCAGAACCAATCACTCACTTAGTTGAAGATCAAATTGTATACAAATATTTAAATCAAAATATAAATTCACTAGGAAAAGTGGAATTGCAAACCTTCTCTACAAATTGCAGAATATCGTGATACACCTTTGGTAATGGATCGGCCAACACATCTGCAAGAGAGGAGTTGAAAATGAACTCAGAGATGGTAATCTCAGAATCATTGAGGAACTCCACGGGTGAGGGGCCATTGACCATGCCATCCTTGCTAAGTGAAATGTAATTGGCGTCCCGTTTGGTGCCGCGAGATCGTTGATGTTGTGAACCTTCATCCTTAGTAGATGATGGCGCCACTTCTTTCTTGGCATTCTTACACTTTGATGTGGCAGTTCCAGTTGCCTTCCCAGATTCCTCAAGTTTCTTGGTCTTCTTTGTGGCTCTCTCTTTTGCTTTCTCTATTGCCTTTGAATTCCTCAAAGCAATCTTTTTGTCCAACTCATCCCTCTTCTTCATGGCCTTGGCTTTGGCATCTTCATCTAAACTTGAAAACTCATCCACATCAGATTGAACTTCAAGAGATTGAATGGAGCATTTCAACAGCTCCTCAGGTTGCGGAGTGAACTCTGGTAGACAGTCCAAGTACTASGCTCCAGTTTTCAAGTAGGCACTTGTCCACAACTTTGTCTGAGGTCCTGCAAACATACTTTTCTCTGAATAGGCATCCGACCAAGTCCCCCAAAAGCTAGGAAGAGCACGCTTTTCTATAGCACCTTTGGGCAACAACACGTACTTGAAGTACCTGGAGAAAAAAAGAGATGTTTAGGAACACATACATAGAATATAATGGGTAGTGTGAGAATTGCAAAATTGTTATACATAATCGTCAGTTTTGATTGAAATACTCACCGATAGACAACACGCTTGACCACTTGATTAGCGGACTTGTGCTTTCTAAAGTCATCTAACTTTCTGAAAATATCATGTCCACGAAAATACCCTAAAAAGGCGTGATCCCAAACTCGGATTCTCCAGTCCTCTATGTAATCAACCAAGCTCTCCGGCTCTAGCGGGGAGTCCATATTCAAGGCCAATTGATCTTTCTTGACAATGTTATCAAACATTTCAGTTGCCACTTCCTCAATCTGGAAAATAACAAAACATACATTTCAGCAATGAAACTCAAAAGACTCTTTAAATTAGGAATCAGACACTACATGGTGTATTAAATATTGCAAATGTAAAAATAGAAATCAATCAAATGTCTAGTTCTTGAAGCACATACCCCAGCATACCAACAAGCCTTCCCCAAGAATGCCTTGAGTTCATTCTCT
Source organism: Pleurozium schreberi (assembly GCA_006891605.1). NCBI lineage: Eukaryota > Viridiplantae > Streptophyta > Bryopsida > Hypnales > Hylocomiaceae > Pleurozium > Pleurozium schreberi. The sequence goes on along the minus strand of VACF01000755.1, from coordinate 15,648 downwards.
CCAACAGGTTTCAACGGGAACCTTTGTGCCTCTCTAGTCTGAATGGATGAGTTCCACCAATAGAGCCACTTTGCTTTTTGCTCTGGCTTTGCAGTGGCAGTTGCAACTAATTGCAACTTCTCCAATGTCATTTCAGGAGTGATGTTTGAACTCCAATGGCGTTCAATCTATATGAAAGGTCTAAAAAATCAGTATACCAGAAAGATTGTGGGAACATGTATTTGAAACTCAATCACTAAGTCAGTGATCGTACCTGTTGTAGCCATTCGCTTCCAAGAATGGGATTAGCAACAGCTAAAAGCTTTCCCATTTTCGAAACCAACTTCGATGCTTTATCTTTACTACCATTTTGCATGGCATCAATAATCCCCCCCGTTGTCTGCTCATCCAAGGGCGTTTCTTCCTTGTAGACCCGTCCAGCAAGATCTGAGGCCGTGGCAATCTCATATTGCACAAGATTTAAAATATCAATAGTCAGTGATGTGATTAGTCTTCCTAAACAATTAAGAAAACGCAAATGGTCCTAAAACGTGACTACGGAAATCCCAGATCAGAGAGGGATCGGAGAGTGTGGAAAACTGGAAATCTCCCGTCGGCGCCGAGGGGAAAAAAACTGGTCCTAAAACGTGACTACAAAAACCCCAGATCACAGGAACTTAAGTTAAAACAATCTAGAAGTCGACACTTCATTCAAATCGGTCCTCCTCAACATGATCATTAAAGAAGCATTCGGCGCCGAGGGGAGCAAACCAATATTCAACTTGAAGCAAAAGATGGGATCTAAATGACAAAACGCCAGTGCTGCTGGTCCCTCGAAAGTTTCAAACCCCAAAAATCAAACAAATCCAAAAGCTGACCACCACGACGGGCTCTACAACTAGCCGTTTGACCTGTGAACGGACGCATCCAACACTGGAGAAATTTCCCGTCGGCGCCGAGGGGGACATTTGAGATCGTCCAACTAAAATACAATCACATGAAATCAGATTTCACCGATCAAGAATCCCGCTTTCACCGATCAAGAAATTAGCATACACCGATCAAGAAATCAGATCGGGCCTCCTCTGATCCAAAAACCAGCTTACACTAATTAAGAAATCTACATTCCGATCAAAACAGTCCTCCCCTTTCTTGATCATCAAGGACGCATTTGGTGTCGAAGGGAGGAAATTGAAACCCACCTTCCAATAGAAGCTGAGGTCTAAATTACGAAACACAAGTGCTACTTCTACGATAAAACCCTAAATCCAAAAGGTGACAACCACGACGTGCTCTACAACTGGCCGTATTACATGTGAACGTAAGCATTCGACACTGGAGAAATCTCCCATCGGCACCGAGGGGGAGATTTGAGATCGTCTGACCAAAACCAAAACATCGCAGATCTCAAGAAATCAACATACGCCGATTGAAACCAAATTAACCTGCCGATCACGTTGGTCCTCCGCTGCCTCGACCGGCGAGGACGCATTCGGCGCCGAGGGGAGGAAACCAAAGCCCTCAAATCGCGGTTCTTTGTGGAAGCTCCGGTTTGCCCTGTCCAGTTCTTTTTGCCCCCATGCATCCAAAATGGAGGAATGTTGATACTCTAAAATACTAAACCCTAAAGCTCTAAAATTGAAAATTTGATCATTCTCTCCAGCTGAACTCGATCCAATCAGGTGTTGCGCCAAACTGACCTTCACGTCCATGGAATCACAGTTTCCAAGGCTTACCTCAGATTGTGGAGTGCTGTCCTCTACGATGCTTGGTAGCTGTTCGGCTTCTCGACCTCGCTCCTCGCTTCCGCTTCCAGATCCCTCGCTTTTTGGTCCAGCGTTGGCGGAGCTCCTCGTCAAGCGTCTCTTCCCCATTTTTGTTTCTTCCTTTACCGTCCAGCCCCCAAAACATGAACGTCAGCTCTGAATTTCAAAATACAAAAAACACAAAGAGGAGAAAGCATGCATGTAGGGTTACATTCCCTTCAACTACCATATACACACTTGCTATTGATGGCTAGAAAGCTTACCACGCGACAATGCCGAACAAGCCAGAAGAATACTCGCAACAGATGATGAGAAGGCATTGTTAGAAGATTATGATTTTGACTAGGGTTTTCAAACCGCCTAGGTTGAGCTCCAGTTCCTAGATTGCCTTCAATTTTGATTATAGACTAACTTTTGTGTCCCTTAGTGCTTTCCCTATGTCCGCTAATTTCTTGCCTTGTGACACGTGTAATTCAGTAATTAGTTCAACCATTCAATATGCAAAGTAATATATATTTTTTAATTCCATTACAAATACATCCTATCCTTATTTATACCTTTCTAACCTCAATACAAATTTTGCATTGATTTGTGGTCGGGAACACAAGGTCTTTTCTTATTGATAGAAAATAGTACGATTATGGCTTTAATCTCAGTGAGTTTTACATTTGAAGGTCCAATATATTTGATCTATACTTTTTTTTTCAAGCCAAAAAAAATTACGAAAAGATACAACCTCATTCTTCTATTGTACTCAAATGATATATGAAGGAGAGTTTAATGCACTTTTGATAACTAGGGATATCCTATGATTCGGGATAGCAAATTGTTGGGTACCAAATGTACAACAACAAATATAAGAATCGCCCTAATGGTGATGTGGGTTGAGATCAATAAATTAACAATTCTCGAGTGGATAATGGCTCTTCCACTATGCAAGTAGGTTGTAGCTACTCTAAAGTACTATATGTCATTCGAAAGGTTTAACCAAATGCAAGCCTATATTGTAGCTAAACTACAATACCATTGTAACAAACCACAATGGTCCTTTTGTGAACAAATCATTGAGTCATTGTCTACCTCACATAAGTTACACAAAATACAGTCCTCTGAAGCATCTCCAATTGCATGAATCAGAAAGAAAAGAAGGAATTGCTAAATTGAAATGAACTTACAGAAGTATAAATTGTTGTTGTTTGGTTGCATTGACCTCCTACCTCCTCCTCAGTCCTTATCAACTTCTCGAGATTGCCTTTGTTATCGTCCTGCACTTGCATATCTTCATGTTCGTCTGTAGTGCCATTGTGTCCTAGTAATGTGGCAATCCTTTTTGAMGCAATTGTCAATGCTCTCTTTCGAGACCGCAACAACTCTTTCCGCGATGAGAATAAGAGTTTTCTCCTATTTCTCCTACTCCTACCCTTACCCGTCAACCCTAAACTTCCCACACATATCTCTTCTGTTGCTAACATGAGAATAATCATACATATTGAAATGTGCCTCTAATGAATTTGAATATGATAATGAACTACAATTTGATTTATTCAGTGCTATTCATGTTGACGTTACAGCAATTGTGTAGCAAAATCCAATCTCCCATGATTTTAAAATTAATTTTAGAACATGACCCAACGACCACTTGATTGTATTGTCATCATTAGATATTGTGAATTAGAAGGTGAAAATGTACTTTACTTCTTATTTGTTTCAAATTAATGAATTCATTGACCGTTTGTGATGAATTTCCGTTCAAGAAGAAGGTTTAAATCTTTTGAAAGGGTTGGATTGGATTTTGTGTGTAATCCATGGAGAACAGTAAGTTAATTAGCCATCTTGTTATTATATTCATATTCGTTGGGTTTTGAATTACAATCTTTTATGAGTTAGGTGAGCTTCATCAATCAATTGAAGAGCACTCTATTTTCAAAAAATGGCAGGTGGCCATTCTATTGCCACGTTTTTGCCTGCTACTGGTATTGTTGTAACCAAGCTTATTCATGCTTCCATCTCCATTAACTCAATGTAGAGATTCTAATGCCCTTTTATATGTAGATAGAACACTCCATCAATCTTCTGCTTTTTCTACTTTCACTTTGCTTTCGCGAAATTTGTCCGATTTTAGTTTTAGGTGAGGTTTTCGAGTCAATGGCTTCCATTCGAGCGGACGGCCATGAAATTCCACTACTTCTCCTTCTTGGAAAAGGCGGATTCGCTATAATGTCTTCCCACCTCCTTCATGTTAGATTTGGCTTCGGCCAGTCTAGTATTTATGTTGAAGAAGAGGTCTTGTCCGATTTAGGACTTCTGAAAGAGTCAATCCATGTGGAGAAGCTAGAAGTCGAAGACAGTCATGCTTGGCACCTTCACCAAGGGCGATTTAGGGCTTATGGTCTGCCCTCTCTCATGATAGGTGCATCCAATGATATCTTTCCTCGACAGTCGGACTATTCCACAGTAGACATGCCACTTGCTCAAATAGGCATTAGAAATTCTCCTCAATGTGAGCAGAGCCCCTTGAATAGGACTCCTGTTGCATTTGTCCGTGTGAAGCAAGAAGTTATTTCTCTTATCATAGATTTATCTAGTGAATCGGAAGGCGAGTCCTTTGTCCAAACAAGTATGCAACCTGCACCCATTCATAGAGGTCCAGTGAAGATATGAAGCAAAATTCCTCTCAGTACAGCACCCCTTCTGCCAGTCCTAGTCTATCTACTCACTCGCGTCCCCCAACCTATCCAACTAATGATGTGCCACGGAATATTCTTGGTTGTCTTCGCAAGCTAGCTTCTATTTGTGGGTCTAGGAATGAAGTAGCTGCTTTAGACTATGATTCAATCACACATCAAAAGGTGCAGTACCTTCCTTCTGACTTTGATGGAAACATAGTATTCGAGTTGCCCTATCTTGGTAATCGAGGTGATGATTTGTTTGCCGCCACATGTGATGACTGCATTCGAGCTTTCCAACAAATGACAAACTATCGAGCGTTTCTGAAAGGTAAAACAACAAGGTCAGGGCCATCTAAGGAAGAGTTGAAGCTGAGAGGCGCTAGACGCAGTGGAGATCCGAAGAAGATAGCTGAAGCTTTGAATGTCCTTCCTGGAGCAGCGGATGTTGCAACTCGTATTCCGCACTTACAGGGAGAAGAGGTGTTCGGCAGCAGTAAGCGCAAACTTGACCTCCCAGTTGGTTCAGATGGTGACTCCCACCGACCAGATAAAGTGAACTTCTGGCAACCACAAGTCATGACCCGATCCACACGCACACCGGCAACAGAGGTCAGCAAGGATGCAGAGATTGTAGCTATGCCTGCAAATCACCTACATGTTACATCAGCGTTGGAAAGTAACTGCGACACTTCCCAATGGCACATCGCTAGACTATCACACAAGTCTAATTGTAAGTGCCATGCTCAACAGCGGGGATCGTATATCCATTGCGTTGCCAAGATTGCGAAGGGCTCTAAAGGCACTCCGGCTTCGACATACCGAGGCAGGAAGAAACAATATGGTGGAAACAAGGAGGTCGTGACTGATTTTTGGTTTTGCTCTGATGATATTCAACGGTGTGTTCAAGGCTCTAAACGTCCTTGGGTCATTGACTGGCCTTAAGTACCAGACGTGTGGCTTGTACTTACTGGCACTAGTTTGACTCGCCAGGAGACACTACTATTGCAGGAGGCTGGCTTTCAGCTTCAAGATCGACCTCCTATGTCACCTCGACGCTTATTCACAATRTCCAATGTTTTTCAGGTGGTTTTTTATGATCAACCTATCCCTTTGCATGCAGATAGCTATCCAACTACTTGAAGGAGTAAGCTTATTAGACATATTGCGAATGCCCCTACTACAGAGCATCGCAATAAGTGGGAAAGTGCTGGAAACGTGAAAGGCACGATTTTGGGGGTTACTATGCTCCCATTCCCAGGACTTGGAGCAATAATTTCCCTCCAATCTGGAACGGAGCCCCAACACAAAGTTTATCGAATCACGCTTGGTATGTATTCCGAGTGCACATGTCCTGATTCTGTAGACATGGCTGTCTCAGCAATTGGTGGACGCCATCAATTTGTGAACTGCAAACACCTTTATTATTTGTTTCGTTACTTCTGCAAAATGGACCTCATTGAAGACAAATTCATTCATTCTCCAAGCTTCAGCTTCAATGAAGTAAAGCGCCTTCTCATCAGGGTTGGTATCATCAACGTTCCAGACGTAGACATACTAAATACCTAGAAATCCTAGAGTCTATGAGTGGCTACAAGTTGAGTGTGGAAGACTTAGGACTCAAAATATACAAGTAGCCGTAGAAATATAAATTTGTCAATGGGCAAAGATTGTTGTTTCATGGTCTTTTTCAATTGTTTAATTTACATCAGTGTTCACCTCATTGAGTTCTACCATTTTGCCCAATAATGTATACTTACAATACTATGCATAATATGAAAAATATCAATTGTAACACACATAGTACATATCCACGGTTATAGGACCATGGTAATAGGTCCATGAACAAAAACCCTGAAATTTAACAAGAAAAACAAAGACTTGCCTTCATTTCATAGATACTAATTCTTTTATCTAAAATTTTCAAGTTCTGTACTTTTTTTTCTTATTTCAGAGCTCTGTGCTCACAAAATCCCTGCTCACCGCTCACAGGCTCACAAAATAGCACCGCTGTAAGTAGAAATACATGTTTTACAAGCATGAGTGACTGACAACATTTGGATTTGTTTTACAACTGAAGATATTCATTTATACATAGTCTAATCAATTTGCGGGAATGACTAGTATGTATGGTTTCATTAATAAAAAATATACATAAAGGATCAAATAAATATTCCTTTCATTTTGAAAGAGATTAGATTTGTTTTCATGCCGCAATTTGTGATCATGTTCATTGAGAGTGTATTTGAAATAGCTTAAATTGATTAAATTTTAACAATCAGTATTGGTAACTTTTAAGAGTTTAGGCATTTATCATTATAATTTCCTAAATTTTCAAATTCTTGAAATTGAAATTCTTGAAATTCTTTGAAATTGATCAAATTTCAAATTTCAAATTTCAAAAAACAATTAATATTTGCCGTATTGAAAAGGTATTAGGGTATGTTCAATATTATGTAGTTCACTAAAAATATTTGTTGAAGTGTGTTGGCACTAAAAGATCATTTCAATGCATATTAGGAATTTAGATGAATTTTTTGACATTGTATGCACAAATTATGAACTTTCAAAGCATTTTCTCACAATTTCAAAGCTTTATCTAAAATTGACCCTTTGGCTTTCATGTTCATATCACTTATACTTTATTTTCCCCAAAAATTATTGTCCTATCCTCCCTTGGTCATATATGTGTCTTGTGGACAATCATTTTAGGACATAGACAATATAATTTAGGAAAAATCTATTGAGAGGTAAAATATTGGGTAAGTGTTGGAATTAGTTGTAATGATGTTAGTGCAATGGTGAATGGCTATTTTGAAAAAAATCCAAAACTCTATATTCAAATCCAAGTGGGCATATTGGTGAAGATAACATCTTGTAGAACTATGTGCAAAAAATTCTAAAAAATCAAGAATTCTAGAGTCTAAATCTGATAAAACAAATGTAATTTTGGCACCATGATTTAGGAATACACAAAGAATGAAAATGATCAATTATAATACATAACCTTATTAAAACCATCCATTGTTCCCAAGAGTGTATGGTTTTACATGAATTAGAATTCTATTACATTTTTATAGTTATAAATTTTTGAACTTCGTAATGTTTGATTATTTTTATGTCATGCATATTATGATATGTTGATATTGAAAAAATAATATATAATGTAGAATTTGGATCATGAAATACATCAATTTTGAATTTACAATTGAAAAAAGATGGTATTAAAAACTTGATCTAACAACTAAATAATGTGGGTTACCTCCTCCGCAATAAACCGGAGTCTCTACAAGATCTTATCTTACGATCAATGTGTCTCAATTCTATTTCTAAAGGCTCCCTACTCTCAACCTTAACCAATTCTTCAATGGTGTCAAGATTGACAATCAATTGTTCCAATGGTCTTTGGTTTGGTAAAGTTTGGAGGTATCCTTTGAAATCTATCTTCAGGTCATTTCGATTGGCCATGCGTAGTGCAGCCAATGCTAATTGTCCTGGCGGATAATAAAGCGGCGCATTTGTAAGCATCATCTTATCCACAAAAAAACTACTTGCTCTTTGTAACCCTTCTAAAGCTTGTAAGCCAATAGAATCCATGGCTTGCACAAAAGGCTCTAAATAATAGATGAAGCCTTGTAGAGCACGATACGGGGTGAACACCATAAGATCAAATTCTATGCTTTCAAGCACAAGTCTCTCGTACTTATAAACAAATTCAAGGTCTTCTCCAAGACCCCTTCCAAGTTCTTCAACAGGCACAAAGTTGTCTTCTAATTTGCATGCCACGTATATACATGTGAGCATGATTTTCTTGGGATCTTGCTCCATGACGGACCATTTTTGATAAAATTTCTTGAAGTACATGATAGTTGTTGCTTGAATTTTATTGGGAAGTTGAAAAGCTGCACAAACTTGTTGAATTTTGCCTTCATAAAATCTTTGAAGAAGACGCTCTTCTTCAACACATAGATGCTTTGGTAAAGGCCCTTCCTTTCTATTTGCGAGTGAAATGTCACTCAGATAGTTCAAACTTCCATTGTTTCGCACTTCTGCTTTACTTGAGCCATACTTTTGTATAGCATCCACTGCTTGTTGGTTTGAAGCTTGGTACTTCCTATTCAAGTCATTGGGATTAATGATCCAATGCTTCATGATTGCATTAATTTCTGCCATTTCAGTTTAATCTTCTTTGTTGCAATAGTGTGATTGAATAAAATGGCTTAATCTCCAAAGTTTACAAACACCTTTACAAACACAGCTCCTTTCTTGCAAATATTTCCCTTGCTATTATTCACAATCAATTGTGAAATAAATCTTGAAATAATCCCAGAATTTAGAGAAAAAGAATAGTTCCAAGCACATCAAGCGAATCAAAATGGCCAAACAGTAACTTAGCAACTTCAAGTTGACTTGGCTTATCTTAATCACAAAACTGCCAGTAAGTTTTGATATCAAATGCCTGACACAACAATGACAACCTCGAATGTACTCCCTTCCATAATACATGTTTTTTTAGTTCATGGTTTATGACTTTTATATGTAAACAACATGTCTTTTACTTTGTAAAAGTAAATTGAAAGTAAAAGATACTACAAAGGAAAAATAAATGATAAATCAAATAAAAAAGTAAAAGATAAAGTAAAAGGTAAAATGAAGATGAAATAAAGATGAAGTAGACCCATAACCGACCGAATAAGCACCTACGAACATGATGTGGGGTACTTGAAGGCCAAAGAAAAATTCCTGCAGGTGTAGAGACAGAAATGATGGGGATTGCCCAAATTTTGGGAATTTTATCACCCAAAGTCAATTTACAATGAATTTTGCAAGGCAAAAGTTGCGCTGGACCCATGGCCAATATGTAGAGTCTTCCAATTTCAATCATTCAATAACTTTTTACCTAATCATTATTTCGTAGTTTTTTTTCCACAACTTGGGGCATATGTCATGTATTTACTAGTTCCAACCTTGAAAATGAAAAAAAAAAACATTCTAAGCATGGTCAGAAATACATGCACCTATAGGTCGGGAATGGGTCACTGGTTAGGAATGGGTCCCTCTACCATAATTCACGTGCTTTCTCGCTAGTCTCGCTTGGAATGTGCCCAAACCCTGTGCCCTTGCTTCACGATCCTCTCCGCCAAGAACTGGCCAAAGTTGCCGAACCCCACAATTCCGATTTTGAGCTTGTTGTTCTTCTCCAGCTCCTGTGACCTCTTCGACTCGTAGTCAAATGGCTACGTAGCATCTACGGCACTGACATTCACTGCACTGCCCTGCTGCAGGTGCCCTCCAACTCTGAAAGTCCAGGCAACAAGGACCGTGTTCTATTGAATTTGCAGTTTGCTTCATTCAGATAATGAACCTGGAGAAAGCCCAAGTATATATACACAGCAACTGTGGGAGCTCAAGTGCTTGCCCACTACGTCTGTTACTAAGCACCACTACTCCTGATAATCAATTTGTACAGTACTAAGTTTAAAGTGACATTTACCAACTAATCTTGTTCTAACTCATGTACAGGTGGTCGATGGATGTACAATAGGAAGATGGATGAACAACCAGAACGGATGAGTCTTGGAACATACTTCAACACCCTCCCTTGTTCCAGGAATCCCTAATTTTTTGCTCACTAAGGAGAGAAACATGGCGCGTCTATTGCTGTTCCCGATTGAGTCTGTGCAAGTGCTGCGTGAGGCTGAAGAGCGTATGTCGCTGGTGAGTGTCTCGCTTGAATTTGTTGTTGATTGCGCATAGGTTTAAGTTGAGTGTTGTTGTGTGACCAAATGCTGACTTGGTGTTGGGGAGGCCAGGTCAAGATTTTACTGCTGATCCTTTGGCTCGTCGCATTAGCTGTCCGTCGAGTATGTGAGAAGCTGCAGGAGGTGTGCGTACATTTGTGGTATCTAGTGCAGCGACGCGATGAGGCAGCGCGGGACAGCATTGCAGCAAAGTCTTCTTCGTCGTCCGTTGGCAGTGGTGCTAGGGTTTTTGGTGATAGTACCACGACTTGGTCAAGTACGGAGCTTTACTGGAGGGACTTGGCAGATCATCCCAAACACTGGTGGGATAATTGCAATACTTGAAGAAACCCGAGGGCACCGTATTTTAAGCATAGGGTTAGTAGAAAATCACTGTGGTTAGATAACTTGCAGACACCTGAGTGGGCACGCATTAAGTTTGTGAAATAGAGATTGGACAGGGAAGTACACCTGCTTGATGTCGATTTTCAATGAAGCTCTTGTATGCAAGGGGTTTCGTCAGGAAATCCGCCAGTTGAGTAGTGGTTGGTGTGTACACCATCTGTATGATGCCGGTAGTTGCGGCCTCCCTTATAAAGTGGTGATGAATTTCTATGTGCTTCGTCTTTGCATGGAGTACTGGATTTTTGACCAATTTGAGACTCGATTGGTTGTCGCTTAGTAAAACTGTGGGATTGTCGTCAAGTACTCCCAGTTCATGAAGCATCCGTCGGAAGTGTATGATGTCCTTGGCTGCGTCCGTGAAGACTCTGTATTCAGCCTCTGTGCTCGATAGTGACACTGTTGGTTGGAGTTTGCTACTCCAGTGGATGCTGCTATTGCCCATCTTATGCAGGATGCCTGAGGTGGAGCGTCGAGAGTCAATGTCTCTTCCCCAATCGGCGTCAGTGTATGTGTGGAAGGTGCAGGTGTTGTCTGATGGGAAAAACATCCCATGGTCCATTGTGCCCTTGAGGTAACGTAAGATTTTCTTGGCCGCTTGGTAATGGGCCTCTTCTGGCTTTTCCATGTAGCGTGATACACTGCTTACGGCATAGGATATGTTAGGTCTGGTATGAGCAAGGTATAACAGACTTCCAACCAATGATTGATAGATTGATGGGTCTACTTTGGCAGTTCATGTATTCTTTTGCAGGAAGTCCTTGGGGTCAATCGGTAATCTAGTGGGGTTGCAGTGTTGGAGATTGAATTTTGCAAGCAGTTTTTGAATATAGCCTCTCTAGTTTATGAATATGCCGTTCGGCTGGCGGTGGATTTCGACTCCAAGGTAGCTGCTCGCTTTGCCTAGGTCCGTCATCTCGAACTCTTCCTGCAACTTGGTTTTCAGGTTTCTAATTTCTTGTTCGTCATCACTAGTGATAATCAGATCATCGACGTAGAGTAAAAGTATAATAAGCTTCCCGTCTTTCCTAGAGAAGTAGAGATTTGGATCACTACTGCTCTGAGTCAATCCCTGTTCCTTGAGCCACTTGGAAATTCTATTGTACCAAGCTTTTGGTGCTTGTTTGAGGCCATAGAGTGCACAATTCACTTTGCATACTTTTGTTTTGTCTCTAGATCCAGGGAAACCATCAGAGATCTCCATGAATATGTCTTCCTCAATGGTTCCATTAAGGAACGCTGTGATCACATCCATCTGATCACTATAAGAAACCCACGTTTTAAGTGATGTTTTCATCATTTTTGTGACGCATTTTTGTAGACGTCCAATAAAACAACTTCTGTTTTTATGTCAATAATTACGTCCAATGTAACATTTGGATGTGACGTCAGGATGTGACGTGACATTTTGCTCAAACAACATCATGACGGAATATTTTAAAAATTTGAAGGAATTTTGCAAAATTCTTTACATAGAAGGTTGTACATTAGACTAATATGTTTAATAGTAGTAGTACAATTGATATTCCGATTATATTTGTAAGAAAAAATGAAACTAAAGTTCAATTTTTTTTATAATTTTAGGGTTAGGGTTAGGAATGTCAGGATTCGTGACGGACGTGACGTGACATCACGACGTAAAATGCCCATGTCACGTCCGGATAGACAACCCTGAGCAGTATTCAGTCGTACTATTGGAACTATGTGTCAGTGGTGCGCCTATCAATGTACACCTTTGAATTTGGGCGGTTGCAGATCTATGCCGTTGATTTAGTACTATGTAGTATTACAGAGTGCTATGTAGTCCTACAAAAGCCACTGGAAGCAAAAAATAGCAAAAAAGAGGTATGTGGACCTTTTCATTTTTAATAATTCAAAATTTTTTTTAATAAAATTTATAAAAAAAAACATTTTGCTAGAGAAGATTGTGCTTGCATTGCATTAAAAAAATCATGTAGGAAATTTTTTCCCTCTTCATAGCCTTTGCACAAAGGAAGGTCACTTTTAACTCAACCAGCTCTTCATCGTACCTACAATCTGTCTCCACCTTTGGCTCGACGTATTGGACACATTAGCACCCACTCCGTTTACTTTTCTTCCTGGAAATTTGCCTTAACTTGGACTCATTCTTCATGAATTCCCAGATCTTATCAAAAACAGCGTGATCGAGAGAGTCATACTGCAATGAGAAGAACTGCATGCGTTCAAACACTACAAGAGAGTGTACAGTTTGCAACAGTTTTTGCAATGGTTTTGCAATGGCCTCAATTTTAATTTGAATAACTTTGCAATGGTTTTAATTAGAGTAGTGCACTATATTTGCAATGGTTTTGTAATGCCCCTTGTTGTTGTTGGAATAACTAGGCATTGGTTTTGATTATAGTATTGCAGTTAATTTGCAATGGTTTTGCAATGTCCACAATTTCAATTTAAATAACTTTGCAATGCCTTAATTAAAATATTGATGGCAAATTTTGTTAAAATGGCAATATTCAAGGTTGTCCCCGTCACGTCACGTCTGGACGTCCGTCATGATGAAATCAACGACAGAATCGACGACGGAGGATGAAAAAACGTCGACAACATGATTGGAGGACGAACCTAACGGAGACGCCTTGGAGGGACGTGCCCAGTGGACGGTTTCTCTGGACGGTCAAGACTCGCTGGACGGACTTCAGAGATGGCCTCGGTTGACGGTCGACGGCCTTGGAATGGCCGTCCGTGCGCCGCGCGCAGTCAATGGACTTCATCCACGCCGTCGACGATGCCGTCAGCATTCGGGATGGACTCCGACGCGTCATGACGGACACGTCGTGACATCCGAACGGGAAAAGCCCACGTCACGTCCGGATAGACGACCTAGCGATATTATATTATTTTGGCACTTTTCATAGTTCAGACCGTGGTCTGAAATCTAAACCCGTCATAGATTTTTGAAATCTATACCTGTCTTAGACTTCTAAAATCTATACCTATCCTAGATGTTTCAGACCGCGCGGTGTAAAATTTGAATACGTTATAGATTTTTGACATCTCTAAATGTCGTAGATGACTCAAAATCTATACTTGTCCTACATTTCACTTAAGCAGTTTAAACTACAAGGTTGAAAATGGCACATGGAATACCGCCACTTTAATGAAATTTGCCATATTGCACTATATTTGCAATGGTTTTGCAATGTTCACAATTTTAGTTTGAATAACTTTACAATGCTTTTAATTTAAGTATTGCATAGTATTTGCAATGGTTTTGCCAAGGTTTTGCAATGATTCCGTTCTTACATTGTACTAAATCCAAACATTTGAACATATACAAATGTAGTTCTTGTGTATATAGAAGAATATGTGCAATCTACAATTGGAAGACATTTTGGAAATGTACAAACTAATTGCATTTTGAATTGTTGCAATGGTTTTGCAGCAGTTTCCAAACTTTTCATTATTGGCTTTGCAACACAATATTGAAGGAAGTTGAAATGATAAATATATGATAGTTTTGCAATAGTTTTACAATGACAATTTCTTTTTTTTTGCAATGTAATGGCAATTAAAGTTGTTTGCAATGGATTTTCAGCACTTCTCTATTGTTTTTAGAATGTGTTTGTATTGTTGTTTTATTTATTTATTTAGCATGATAATATTGAACAAGTTGCAACGTAATAACATATTTCTTTGCAATGATTACTTCAATGACTTTTAGACTAAACAATCACGCTCTTTAAATGCTTTTGCATTCTAAGTTCCATGATTTTGCAACAATTTAGGAATACAATAGCATGGATTCTATGTCCAAGACTTTTACATTGAATCAATGACAACTTTGCAACGGTTTTGCAATTCATTTTTTATCTTCTAAGATCCAAACTGAGTTGAGGAACACATCATTTCACTGCAAAACCATTGCAAATGAGTTGCTAATGTGTTGCAATTGCTGCTTTCTGTTGTAGTGAGAGGCCGGAGGGGATCAAATGGTTCGTGGGCTTCATGATGTCGAGGACACATGATGCAATATCATTCTGTGAAATGCTTGAATTAACACACAAACAAGTGGAACTCATATACAATCACTGACTAGCTAATCTGAACTTTATGGAAGGAACAAGCCTGTCGTGACAGCAATATCTGTATCGGTCCATACATGACACCATGACTACCTACAGCAAATCGTGCTACACCCTAGCTAGTGTCTACAGGAGTACTGTATATACCGGTACCTCCAAAGTTACTAATAGATTATGCCGTTCACGAAGCAGGATAGGACTTCGGCAGCGACCATGCATGCCATCGAAGGCTGATCGATCGAGGCAATCTTGAATGAATTGAAGTCGATCGCTGCTCACTATGGGGACTGCACCAGGATTACTTGGGTAATTGAGTACTTCGTACAAAACAGCTTGATGTTTCAGGAGCAGATGTGATCGCACTGACATCTTTTTTACAGCAAATGAATTCCTTGCCTGTGTCAGCGAAGCTGACACTCTAGACGACGTACAGTTTAATCATCACAATCGACATATCCATGATTTGTGTATAAGCAATAGACTCATAAATTCAATCTCCTAGCAAGCAGCAAGCAGTCCAACGAAATGATGAAGTTACGCATTCCCTATATACACAAGAATGGACGGGCATTATGGTGCAGTACAACTACCCCACGTACAGCATGTGAGAAACTACATACAAACATTCGAATTGAAAGGACATATATACCTGACGCTGAATGAGATCGTAAACTGCAGCTGTCCCCAGCCGGTGGTTCAGGTTCCAATTAACGTTGCCCAATTCGCAAAACCTCATCCGCACACATACTCTCGTCGTGTTGTTCCACAACCGGCGTATCTGCCGACCGCACTTGTGCAATCGTTTTCGCGCATTGCGTATGAGGACGTGCAAGCGGGTGTGAGGGTAACGCATACAGCCGCATGGATATGGATTGAGCCACAGTCCCCTTATAATGACAGGGATTGCTGCAGCATAAGCCATTTGGAATTGCTCGATGAGGAACCCCACCTCCCTCATCTGGTAATCCCAGAGACGAGGGCGGTGTCTGGGAATGGATCCTGCGTCCTCGTGGGAAGACGAGCCCACAACACC